>VCRD01001576.1:54349-97724 GCA_006783055.1 Trinorchestia longiramus | reverse complement strand
GGGCCATGTATGTAGATTGGCCATTGAATGCTTTCTAAGTTTGGAATTTACCGAATATAACGTGTTTCTTTTACGCTTGAAAATAATGAATTGAACTATCAGTATTTTTGCAAATTGGGCATAAAAATGACGGTGGATCTCAAACTTACAGTGTTAATGGTTGAAAGTGACCTCTGTTTTAAGAACGTTAATGTCATTCTTACATCATCACTGAGGAAGTATGGTTTATTATTCAAACTAAAATTCATACAAGAAAAGTTAGTCTGCGTGTTCAGTGGATTTATGAAAGTTTTCATCTTCTTGTTCTATAACCATGATCAAACATTAAATGTCAAGTTGTTCAGTGTTTGAAATGCCTTCTTAAAAATCTTCAAAGAAATTGCCTTTTTATGGTAAGTCAAAACTACATTCAGTAAAAATCGTGCATGAAAAATATTAAACTTAGGCGTGTCTATTTTACTCCAACCAGTTCGCCAGATTTCACTCCAAGGTATTTTTATATTTCTGTTCGCACAAAATGTTCTGAATAGTAAAATATTTTCTTATGAAGCTCTGGTGAAAAGTTTTGTGGGCAACATCCTGGCTTAAAATCGACTGAATCACCAAGTTACCTCCTAAATAACAAGGGGAGGTTAACAAACATAAGAAACACTCTTGATTGCAATTATTTAATGGTTAATGGTTCAGTTATTCATTTATTTGTTTTCAGAAATGCATTTCGGGAATTAGAATTTTTTATTGAGTCAACTATACAAATGTTTCATAGATATATTCAAAGAAAGGGCTACGGTAAATGTCAATATACATATATATATATATATATATATATATATATATATGTATATGTATATATATATATATATATATATATATATATATATATATATATATATATATATATATATATATATATATATATATATATATATATATATGTATACATCTCGTAGCTAGAAATTGATGTCATCAGGCCTATAGAGCTGCTAAATTGAAATGCTAAGATCATAATTATGTACTGAAAGTAAATAACGAAAAATAGATCCTAGGAGTAAACTGATCATACATTGTATTACTGAACAATAGTACGCGTACCTTGTTCTAAGTAGCGCTTAACAGTCAGCCATACTTTTTTATAAAAGCCCTCTGACTTTTCACACGTTTGGTAATTTTACAATACTCCCTCTATCGTTGATACACAAAGCTACATTGGCTATATTACTTGAAACCATCAGAATGGTTGCCAATTTGCTTCACAGGAAGCTTTTTCCTGGAGAAAGTATAAGTCTGATTTTCTCTATTCATCATACTTTCTTACCATAAATCGATTAAACGACTCAACAATAACTCTAACGAGTACCGAAAGCGAATTAGCTCCGTCCATATGTTTTCTAATTGGACCATCGAATGGTCTCTTGTGTACACATATGACACGTTCCTTTGCCCGAAGTATGACATAATGATTTTCTAGACGTAGATTACTGTCTTAAAAATCGCGTGCAATGGTTTGTAAAGGACATTTTAGGTTCGGTTCAATGATGTACTCTCATTGTTCCAAGATTTAAAACGCACTTCTTAAAATAAAACTCGGCAGTTGCAACTACTTTTCTGTCAGTAATTCATTCTTCGTAGCAGATCACTGAAATATTCATTGGCAGTCACTCCCATCATTCAAATCCTGATACCAACCTTCATTTACGTCAGTCCAAATTCCCAAAAAAAATAAAAAATACCATCATTTGCAGGACCTAAAATCGGGTAAAAAACAGCAAGACTTGCATGACATTCAGTAGCTTTATCCCATCTCAAAGAGGCAAGTTTGTGCTGCAGTGCTGCTCGAGTCCGCTTGCAATTTCTTGGATATCATCGAGTTTGATTTTTGAGTCGCGGATAAGCTATCATAATCACTGATGCACTGATCAAATTCACTGATCAGATGTACTGAGATCTGACCAAAGTATTCTGGGCTTAAAAAATATCAGTATTTCTCGCAAGTGCGGTATGTGCTCCAGGACCAAGCTTTCAGTGAGCTTTTGCGAAGTGTTTATATGAATTCATCATTAATGTGTGCATGTATGGACATACGAAGTTGCTATTCTACTGCAACTTGTAGAGAGTTTAACTTGCGGTACATCATGTATACTTTCATTTTACTATGCTAATACAGAATTGTCGAGGAACAGATTGGAGAAGATGTTTTTTGACTTTATGGATGTAACATATAAAATAATTTTTTATTATATTCGTAGATACTCAGTCTGAGGTAAGGTTGTAGCATCTCTGATAGACAGTACTGTATTCCCACATGAGCTCTAAAATATAGGCCGAAGGAAGTTTTCATTTTTGAGAGTGGCAGGTCTTGGAGGAAGGTCTTAATGACATCACTGGATAGAGGAAGAGCTAACTGTCTCAACTGGCGCGCGTGTATAAATAAGAGGAGCTCGATAGCGGCGAGCAGCATGTATTTGTTGGCTCATAAATAGTGGCTCCAGTGACTGCTGCTTCCGCGCCGCTATTGCGACGCTTCCTGGGCGCGGGGGCCGAGGTGCGGGTTGAGGGAAGGTGGTTTCATGGGTGGTGAGAATCTGGAGCAAAGCACTGGGAGGTGCAGGCTCTAGATGAATTGGGGGTCAGGCACATGGTGGGTAAAGAGAAAAGTGGGACACGTGGTTTGGGGCAATTAACGAGAAACCTGAAGCAAAGTGAACTTATAGGAACAGTAATGTGGAGGAGTTGAAAGCATCCGGGAGGGACATCTTGGGTAAAGTAGTAGATCAAATAGTCCTACAGATCTCAAATGGGGGCAAATTTTTATCCAGCAATATTTCTTAGCTAACCTATACAAAATATCATAGAAATATTAGGTGAAGAACGAAATCTGCTAAAAAATATTGAATCATTCCTCTGTCGCTGCTGTATTTGAAAGAGAGTCCATGAAACTTCATGTAAAAACATCCATATGTGGTTTCACGAATGCCATTATCAGCTACCACTAAAACAAGGATCAGGAGTAAAATGGAAATGAGTAACCTCGGATTATAATCAAAAACCGATGATTCTAGGCTTTTGAGGTGGTTTATCATAGGCAAAACCACGGTGTGGAATTTGGTAATGCTTCTATTGGTCATATTAAACAAAAATTCGCATGTGTATTTATGGATGGATATGCATGCTAATCAAGGATATTCATATGTTCAGATTACGAATCTTCAGAATGTTTGGGATATTTTAGAATGTTCTATGCCTCACTTTAGCTGAGAATGAAACAATGACATTGAGTATTTCTTTGCAGGAGAGTTTGCTTCTCGTAAAATAGTTTACTCTTGGATAACTACGACGTTTATTTCGAAGTGTAGGCAACTAAATTATCTATCTAAAAATTTCCATTCGTTGACAGATATGATTACGGCCACGAGATTACACTTTTTAGAGAAAAAGAAGTGTGATGCGATTTCGGCTAATTTAAGCAAGCGAGTTTCTGAGATTCATTAACATTTTTGTAGGTAAATGGCTTTAGAACATGCGTTTTCTGACTAAATATTTGACAATAAAGGACAGAGAAATTTTTGTTGTTTGTTCCCTACATCTGAAACGTAATTGAATGCGAAGACCATAATTTTGATTAAAATTTTTATGAACCCTATTAATCCGTCTTCACGCCCAAAACAATTTGTTTAAAGCTAAACTTTAATAAAGTTGTACTATAAGTTTAAGTATTTCCCGTAATTTTAAATAAATAACTACATGTTCATAATGATAAATCGAGAAAATATGAGATATACATGTATAAAGCATGATACCTGTAATGTCGCTTACGTTGTCGTTGCTGAAGTTTTTATAGATTAACTGGTAATTAGAAATACACGATTTTATTACGTACTTACGAAGGATTTTATCTACATCATGTACTATCTACATCATACATTATAATTACGTAGGGAAATAAGGTCATTGGACACTTTATTCAAGTGCAAGACATTTTATCTATAATTGTTTGTCTTTTTTATTTCGTGGAAGATCAGCCGGTAATCTGAGTGCTGTCACCGATACTAGTAGTCGATTGCACACGTCAACCAAAATTTTGCTCGTTAATGTCGTAGAAGATCGTTGCATAAAACGAATGGTTGGCCGAAATACTGGTAAACGCATCAGCTCGTTAACAGAGTTTACTATACGTTGACAGAGAGTTTACAATACGATACTAACAGACCTGTGTTAGCTATCATGGAAAAATTTCCTTGTTACTCGCTAACGGGCAAAAGCAATCTCGTGCAAAACCTACTCTATCCTAATAAGAAATGAATAGTTCTCAGAGGATATTTTTTATTCGTTAGCTTATAATACAAATTAACTAAATACTTCGCTCAGTATATACAACTCAACTGAAACCCTTGATCAAAAATCTAGTTAAAAATATAGTAACTGAAGATAATTTATTTGAATGACCATGAAAGTAATTTGACAGGTTCATTCATTTACTTCGACGACATTTCTGGTTGATGAAATGTACCAAGGACAGAATGGACATATATTGCTATATTTTTCATGATTACTAAGTGACATGCCATTTTATATATTTATGAGACTCTTGTTGGTGAAATATGAGCGAGCGATGCGTCGAAGTGGTAAATGGAAGACGTTCTTCACATTTGGCCACATACTTTCCCATAAGATTATGTTTGTTCAGAACTAGGAAAACTAGTAACTAGTAAGTAATGATGATTCCCATTTAATGCAAATGTCACTGTCACGGTGACCTGTTGTGAAAGCTTGTATCGTAAAACAGTGTTAATCGAGTTCATTCCTAGTGAACTGTTTCATTCATGGAACAATTTATCTAATTATACAATTTATACGACTACGAATGACAAATTTCAATGCAAATGCTCTATATTCAAATACCTACGGAGCTCAAAGCTGACTTAATGGAATTATAATTATGGATGATCAAAATGTAATGAGGTAAGATAATGTGACTCTAGATATATAAAGAACTACTAGCTTTTATCCTATAAACACTGTCTACTACAATGAACCAAAGCCAGACAAATGAGCTTCAACATCGATGTGTTCAGTAATGCAGGTTGGTGAAAATCACCGGCATTTCCAACACACGATGAATGACATACCCAACAAAGCAGTCCAGCAACAAAAAGATCTAGGTGTCCTTGTCACTGGAAATCTCAAACATGAAAAACAAATTGAAAAAAGTGTCAGAAATACGAGCAGGATTCATGGATTCATTGCACGAAACTTTGAATACAAATCAAAGAACATATTACCGCTCTATAAAGCACTAGTCTAACCACATCTGATATATTCATTGCAATTCTGGTCTCCTACTCTACGAAGAGATATTAATAAAATTGAAAAAAATCCATCGTGAAGCAACGAAAACGATTCCTAAAATCTGCAATCTCATCTACAAAAAACGCCTTCAACAGATTGAACTCATCTCCCTAGAACGAAGAAGACTGCGAGGACAACGCATTGAGATCTATAAGTGCCTCAATGGCTTTAACGATGTGACCCTGGAAAGGCTTTTCAAAAAAACGGCAACATGTGAACCAGAAATGACAGTTAAAAACTACTAATAAGAAACTTCACGGTATGCCAAGCTCTAAACTTTTTTCCAGTTAAAATTGCCGCAACTTGGTACCCACTGTCCGAAAACATCGTTTCTGCAGCCACTGTGAACGTATTCAAAAATCGTCTCAACACATTTTGGATTAAGATTCTCCAGTATTATAACGTACTGATTTTATGTCCCTAACTCCAAGGGTTAGTTTATGATGGTGCTGCATGTGCGTACCACAATCATACACAGACACTTTCTATTGGTAGAATAAATCACTCTGAACTTCAATCAGAGCGATATATTCAAAATGATACTTAATCGACCGTCACTAGACGTCTGATGGTTTAAGAAAGAATTTGATAGTCTCCGAAGGGGATAATTATGTTGCTGAATTTGAAATCAAAGTTTTGAAGCAGTAGCGAATACTTCAGTCTTGTGAGGAGTAATGGTACGACTGAAGATCAATGTACTGGTTTGGTCACTGAGTGTTTTCAATTTTCTAAACATCAGTGAGCAATATTAGAAGCACTCCACTTGCCTATGACCATTCTGGTAAAGTGATTAATATGTAAAGATTTAAAAGCAATTTTAAATGATGGTGAGAAATGCATGGACGCCTAAAATTCAGTAACGATTCTGTAAGGTATGCCATTTCATAGTTTGCCTTGTGAGTACTAAATGTAGTGAATCGCATGGCTCCACTACAAACGAATACCATGACAAGGCTAGCTTTCATTGACCAATGAGGAAACAGAACACAGGAAGGGAATCCAGCGACGAGGCTAGGTTTCCGTTACGACCGGAGGCACGACGTCGTCCAGTGAGATGTCCCGCTCCGGCAGCGGTGCCCAGCCAACCGCCCTATACATATAACGAGGCGGCAACGCTCTGTATTTCGACCATCCACATTCCACACGAACACACCCCATGGACAGACCCCCACCACTCAGCACATGTGCACAGAGCGCTCATTTCTATTCCCCTCCTAGCATCCCTTTCCGTTTCACCCCTATATTTAGGCTCACCCTGTGCCAAACTTTCCCTCAAATCTTTTCTACTGGTACCAACCGACCGACTGTGACACGGACTCTCTACCAAGCGCTTCCAATGTCAACATCTCCACAAGACCTGTCATCACCTGAAAAAAGCACACAGCCAACAGCAGAGCAAAGAAAGCAGATACCAGCCATCCTGTCTGCGGACAGGATGGTCTCAACAACCCACACACTAACAAGAAGTGCACGTGCTCTAACTCGCTACGCGCTCCAATTCGGCACGTTATGGCAAGATGTCAGTACGCTACTCGACGTCAAGACATGCGCAACAAAGAACCAAGAACTAATATCATATTCAAATGTCTAAATACAAACTGTTAAACTCATCTTGCCTTTAATTATTTCTTTTCCTATTGGGTTCTTCGACGTTCCCTCACTCCCTCACGCGCTCACTCCGAGTAAGATAAAGATATTCAGTGCCTACTCGGAGATAAGAGATGTCTGAGGGTTGGGACTGAAGAGTTATAGAAATCATTATAAATTGCTTTCAAATATGCCGAAGCCTTGCTCATCGAATAAAACGTAATTAGTATTTTTGTAGATATTTTTCCAACAAAAATTTCAATTTATTTTTCCTATTTACAACAATTCTTTGCCTAATCCATAAATTAATGGCCTTTTTAAGTGCTTTGCACTCTTTTTCTTTATTTAAATGTTTTATTACATAAAAAAACTCAAAGTGTTTAGATTAGTAGAATAGGTATGAAGTAACTGTGGTATATCATTCCTATTTCAAGCTGCAAAGCATTCGAATTGTAGTGTGAGTAGTGTGAGGACGTGCATTGTCGAAGAAGAGAGTAATATAGGCTGCTTCATTTCTATTAGGGATACCGAAAAGTTCTGTCCTCTTTTCTTTCCTTTTGTTGTCTTTAACTTTGAGTTATTGGAGCAAGGAAAATCTGTGACTGCAGACCTTTACTGTTTGCAACTCAAACGCCTGAATGTATCGCCGCGCAAAAATTGTTCTGC
The DNA here is from genome assembly GCA_006783055.1 of Trinorchestia longiramus. Classification (NCBI taxonomy): domain Eukaryota; kingdom Metazoa; phylum Arthropoda; class Malacostraca; order Amphipoda; family Talitridae; genus Trinorchestia; species Trinorchestia longiramus. The sequence goes on along the minus strand of VCRD01001576.1, from coordinate 90,125 downwards.
TCTAGTGAACAGGAAAGGTGTCATTTTGTAACACGATAATGCTAGACCCCATTCTTCGAAACAAATTCAATAAAAAATAAAGTCCTTAAGTTGGGAAGTTCTTTCTCACCCACCATACTTGCTAGATCATGCTCCATCAAATTTTCAGTTATTTCTTATTGTAGAGCATTTCATCAGTGGAAAAAGATTCACAAATGTTCACGAGGTTGAAGCGGAGTTTAATTCCTTTATTTTTTCCAAAGATGTTAATTTTTTTGACAGGGGGCTTAAAGAGCTCCCAAATAGATGGAGACAAGTTCCTCCTAATGATGGTGACTATTCTGTTGAGCCATAAAGATTTTCAATTATATATCTTGCAGTTATTATTCCTAATAAAAATCAGAACAGAACTTTCCGGTACCCCTATTAATTTATCATGACCACTATTAATTTTGCCAACATTAAGTTGTAATACACACATAAGTTGTAGCATCTTTGTAACATTACCCCTTGGTTTTCTTATTGCACAAATTGTTTAAGTTGTAATTTAGAAAGTCCTGTCGTATGACCAATGACTTATTTCCTTACTGTTGTGAACGAGTATCGATTGTCGTTGCACCTACAGAATGCTTTGTTAAAATGATTCGCTTAAATTTCAAGAAAAGGGCATAGAGCATACTTCTAAGCATCTATTTCATAAAATCCAATTCAGTTTGTGCAGAAGATACAAAGTGTGTTCATCTGCTTCACACTCCTAATGGCTATCTTATGTCAACAGACGATTGTTTGGCGAATCTTAACTTCTGTTGCAAGTTTGACAACTGTTTTCAAATTTTACCCACAGGAAGTTTTTATTAATCATATCGCAAGAACGACTTTTCGTCTTCTTCTTGATTTATTTCTAATTCTATCGGCTCAAACATGATTCTAAAATAAATCGTTGCTGTTCTTATTTGTGTAATGATGTTATCAAACAAAACTTTGACGTTTCTTACAAAAATAGAATAGAATTATTATAAGGCAATAGAAACGAACCGCTTGTCCCAAGTTCCATGCTGTCTAAATTAATAGCATCAATCATGCACGCGCATCTTAATCAAATAAGTAAATTCAGTCACGTACACGCACTTCACTCACTCACAGGCAGTTCAGTCACTCGCATTTATCTCAGTCATATACTGGTCCTGGCATTTAATGATATAGAATCAGTAAGTTATAAAACTGAGGGGCTTGTAATCCAATATTTATCGGGACGATTTTTGAATGTATTCACAATACCAGCGGAAACGATGTTTTCGGGCAGCTGGTTTCAAGAGGCGGCAATTTTAACGAGAAAGAAGTTCATAGCTTGGGATGTCTTGAAGTTTCTCAGGATTAGTTTTTGGCCGCTATTTTTGGTTCGCACGTTACCATCTCTTTACAAAAGCCCTTTCAAGGTAACAACGTCAAGGCTGTTGCGATATATATAGGTCTCAATAAGTTTTCCCCGCAGTCTTCTTTGTTTCTTTTAGGCTCTAAGGAGATAAGTCCAAGGTGTTGAAGACGTCTTTCGTTACTTAAATTGCTGAGTTCTGGAATCATTTTCGTTGCCCTACTCTGGGTTTTTTCAATTTTATTAATATCTTTTCGTAGGGTGTATGTATGGGTGTACTGTACCATCGGTTTTTGCACACATACAGGAACTCGTGAGTTCACAAAGGTTGAACTCGTGAGTTTTTCTTTCCAGTCCCTCTCAATCTACAAATCAAGTCGCTGCAAGTCATGTAATCTTTCAAGATTCATAGCATTAAGTTCAAATGCAAATTTCATTTCGACTCTGGATTATATTTCGCATCATTTGTCTTTTTCCGTTCACATCGCTGAAGGATATTCACTTCGACTACAAGTTTATTACAAATTTTGACTTTCGTTACCCCAATCATTGGTAAAAACTTAATCTAAATTTCTCATGAAGACGGTATTTTGTCAGGGAATAGTGGTAATTTGAAAAACTATTAATTCAAGAATATGAATTAATTTACTTCAATTGAATTCAATTGAGTTAGTTAAATTTTTGATCGCAGAACAGAATTGTTAGTAAAACTTATTGGATTAAGAATCGACCGATTCGTAGAAAAAGCGAACGTTTTTTGCTCATCGATTGTTAGAGGAAAACAAATTAGTGATCATAAATAATTGTTTTACGTAATCGGTATTTTGAAGTAGCTGTAAACGTCCTAAAATTGTATCCTTATTTTCATACAAGCTAAAATATTGCAACAAGTTTACCTCTCAATATCAGCTCGAATATACTGTACTGTAAACAGGGCAATAAACATAGCATTTTATTGTAATTAATTACTTGAATGCCCTATTTTACTTTACAGTGAAACTTTAGTTCCCGGAAAATAAGTAAAAACGTCCATTGACTGTGATGTTTGAGTGAGTAGTTAGAACAGATGTATTCATGACGCGTAATTGAGGAAAAAGAAGCCCATTAGATGAAAGAAAAGCAAGCGTGAGTGTGTTTATAGGACAGGGCAGACTTTCATTAATTTGTGCAGCCCTCCACGGTTCTAAAAGCAGGCGTTGATTTTGTATCTGACCTTTCATGTCCTCCTGGGCCAACCTCAATCACAATTATTTTTCCGCGGTTTTTAAATCCTCTCTTTGTTTTTAAATAAATTCATCAATTGTTTAACAAGTTTACAACTGATATTTCGTTTATAATGTGAGAAACCAATTAAGAATGCACAAAATCAGCCCTCGCTTTTCTTCGTGTTCTAATTCCAAGCCGTATCGATCTCCAGGTTGTTGCAGACGCTTTCTGTTGCTTAACGCCAGCGTCTTTCAAAACAAATCTGTTTGTGTTGTTTTGTTGTCAACTTGGCAGGTATTTAACGCTGGAGCGATCGTTACTGCCTCTGTGTAGAATAATATCCGGGAAATTAAAACTGTTTAGCATGGGTGAGGAAGAAAATGCAAAGAACGATTATAGCCTTAACTGTACATCTTCTGAGAAATATATACCGGCTATAACCGTGAAAAACTATCACGAAAAAGGTGAAAAACTGGGATACAACTAACGTAGTTTACGTATTTAACGCTCGTTGAGGTCATTTCTGTGTATTTTTACATGATATTAAACTCCATAAACGTCTGCATTTCACAACAGATAAGTTTGTTCGCTCTCACGACGTGTTTGATTTATTCAATTTGAAACACACGCTTGTACTTGGAAATGCACTTTGAGATCACCTACTGAATGAAAAAAGACAGTGAGACGAAAAAAGCATTTGGACAGGACGAAAAATATATTTCTCAGCATTTTGATAAAGCACCTATCAATGAAACTTATAATAAAACAGTTTTAAAACAGGCAAATATATTCAAATAACAGAAATTTTTTTTCCTATATATGTATATATACGTATATATATATATATATATATATATATATATATATATATATATATATATATATATATATATATATATATATGCTATTTAAATGGTATTTCATGAAGTAGGTGGTGAAAATTTTTTTTGGATATTATCATTTTCTTTCTGAAAATCTATCAATTTATGTTTCTAGAACAATCATTACCCAAAGAACTGTTCAGAAATAACTAGACGACATTTAGAGAAGCCGATGTTATCAGTGAACTGCCCGTCCCATGCACATCCATAAGCTGTCACTCTGATAACATTGTAGCTTCCCTAAGCACAAGGAAGTGTTAAAATGTATGAAAGAGGAAATAATTTCCGAATTTAAAGCTCATAAAAGCTTGCACCCACATCTCAAGTACATTCAATGTTCCTGTTAGTACTGCAATGTAGCACATTGTACTATGTTAGTAAAGTAGAACATTGTTAAGAACTGGAATAAATCAGGGACCATAGAAAACATGATGCGTTCTGGAACTCCTGAAATGTTTTAGAAAAAATCGGCGCAAGAGGATGCGGATAGTTAAGAATAATCCGTGTGTGACACGAGAGGAGCGACAGACTGAGCTCAGCAGAAATGGAACGAAGGTTTGCAAATGAATGACCATTAATGAACTCCACGGGCAAGATCTAAAGTCACGCAGCTCCCAGAAGACTCCCTTATTGATAAAACACACCTAAAGTCAAGACTGGAACTTGCAATAACGCATTAGGATAAAAAACGGCTTCTATAAACGTACTGTATTTTTGGATTGGCACAAAATCGAGCTTATTACCCGTAACAGTGCAACTTATGTTTGCAGAGAGGATGATGCTGCTTATAACATGAATAACACCATCCCTACAGTGAAACGTGTCAAAGAAAACATTATGATCTGTGTTTACTTTTCTCTAAAGGGTGTAGGAATACTACAAATTATTGATGAAAGAATGAATGGAGTCATATGTAGACAAATTTTAGAAGAAAATTTCTAAAAGTCAGTAGTGAAAATGGTATTCATTCGAACACGACAATGATCCGAAACACACAGCTAAAGCAACTCGCGAATGGTTTGTGGATAATATAACGGTATTGATGTGTTGAAATGGCCTAGCCAATATCCAGATTTAAACCCAATTGAAATTTTATGGAAAATCCTGACAAAAAAATATTCATGCAAGGCTACTTTCCATCTTGGAAGAATTGAAGATTTTCATCAAAGAAGAAATGTACCAGATCCCATCAAAATATTACCAAAATCTAATACAAACCTACAAAAATCATTTGAGAGCAGTAATTGCTGTTTAAGGTGGCTTATTAAGCATTACAAAAGTTATTCCAGATTGTGCAAATATCTTTTTCACCATCTATTTCATGAAATTATATGTAAATATACATACATGAAAAATATTATTTTTCTGTTACTTGAATCTGATTGCGTTAAACCATTCTTGTTATAGGTTTCATTAATATGTGTTTTATCAAAATGATGAGAAATAAACTTTTTCGCTTTGTCTAAACACTTTTTTACATCACTGTATACCTAGTTATAGTTTTGCTTCTGTTTCTCGCTACCAGGACTGCTTGCTTCACCCAAAGAATAATTGTTCATCATCATCCTGAACAGCGTACTTTTTTCCAGGAAGAATTGTGTATCGATAATGTTTACATTCATTACTTCATCGTAGCATTTAAATCAGTGTTAAAATTTTACTTCTCCCCAATTAAAATAATATTCCCTACACGTTTGAATTGCATAACACTCCATTAAATCCTGAATCTCCCATGTTCACTTCTCAACCCTCACCTCTCAACAGTTCCCTCTATTGCCCTCATCACTTCAAGAAATCTTGCGTCTTGTTCTCTCCTTTTCGCCGTCCCAATTTCCGCTCATTATTTTAGCGAGAATAATTCCAAGCGAGCCATTATCCGGCGAGCAGGAATCCCCTCAACAGCTGGGAATCTCTGAAGGGCGTCTCCAGCGCCTTTAGAAATTGCGTTTGGAATGTTGACACGCCATTTTAGGCGACACTTTACATGTCTTAACATTTGTCCTACCGAGTAACTCATTTGTTTGGTCATCTGGGGAAGTGAACAAGTTATCTTAGTCAGTATTTTGAGCAAAACCTTTCTAGTGTTGTTATCGTCATTTCGAACGTTTTTATTTGTCACGTAAAAGAAAGATTGAAGCAAAGATGGAAGTTATAATTAATTTTCTCCTTTTCATTGTGAGTCGTATTACAAATACCCGCACCTCACAGTTTTGTGTCAGATGAAATGAAAAAACTAAGAAATACGTTTTCTCATTGAAGCTTTTTGATTATTTCATTTCAAGAAGCTATTATTCATTCCAAAATTAACATATCCTAGGACGGCCAGGGAATTGAAAGGGACTTCAGCCAAATCAAAACTTTGGATTCGATTAATCTTAATTTAACATCGTACGTTGATTGTTTGTGAGAATAGAGTGAAGTATGATCTAGTCCTATATTGAATGACAATCGTGCATGAAATTCTCGGTTATGTTATATTCAAAGCAACTGAGGAAATTGAACCAATCGTTCGTTCAGAGAAGTATATTTTGTGTGGAAAATTGTAATGAAAATCGTGGCAAGTTGTAATACATTTAATACTTGACAAACAGATTTGGGTTTCAACCATGAATTTATGTAGACTGTTTTAGATTAACTGACCTTGTATATTTTGTACTTGATAAACCTACACTCCAGTGGTAGTGCTTAAAATTATCTCAGACATATATGCAGAAGTCCTCATTTATTGGTGCAGAATCGATTGCCTTCATGATATTGATAACGAAAAGCATGGATGTGTTCAATGAAACAAAGTTACGCAAAAATTACGCAAGGCAACGATCGACCGTCTCACGCTTCTCTCAAAGGTAGGCCCTGCAGCGCCTTGCAACAAGGCCCTCGGGGCTGAGCACTGTTCATTTGCCTCAAAATAATTTCAGCGACTAAGTTTCTGATTAGCACTTGGAAATCATTATTGAAAAATATAAAGCCTCTTCAAAATGAACTCAGTTTGGTGTAAGTTTGCATACTCACAAAAGCGGTGTATTGACACCGCAAAAAAACTCAGAGAAGTATTGTTATGAACTATGCTACTAAACCATTTCATTGACTTATGAATCGTAAAAAGGCATGCCTGGATAACCATTATGTTCAATGAATTCCCGTCACCAACTTTTTTTCAATCATTTGCATGAGCAAAGATGATAAATGCCTGCTTCAACAAAGCTAAGACCGTATTCTACATACTTGAGAATCGATGCCGTTCATTATTGTTACTGTTCAACATACGCTAAAGACTATTTGAATAATTTTAAAGAAAATATTGGGCACTTGTATACATCTGGGCCTGATTTTGAAAGGCCTGCAACTGGAATGGAAAATGTAAAAAACATCTTTAATTCTAATAATAAAAAGATTTAATACAAGTTTTGGAAGGCAGCTGTGTAAATTGACAGTTTAAAGAAACTGCAGAACTACTGAAGTGTAGTCAATCACAATCGGTGTTGATTCAGTTCTCGAGTTGTACTGGTAAGGTTTTCATCAATGGCTGCTTGCATTTCCTCAGAATTTGGTGTTCTGGAGCATCCTTTTCTTGGTTCGTCTTTCAGACTGAAGTCATTCTTTCTGGAATAGAAAAAATCATCTTCTAGAGTTCTTTTCCTTCACCATGTTATTTCCCTAAGTTTCTTTGAAGGATATTGCTGCTGAAATTGCTGTATTGCTCCTCTGGAATTCATACAATATGCCTAATGGATTCTTTATTTAGAGTACACGTTTGAGTCAACAGTAGTAATTTATTATAATATGCTTAACAAAATCTGAAAAAAATATTATTTTGGTGATTTATATGGCTACACACATGTTATTTATAAGTTAAATTGGTGTAATGGCGGCCAACAATTATAACTTAAAAACGGACAGAAATTTCGTAAGAACCTGATATTCATATGTATGTGTAATTCAAATAGCTTGATCTGTCTATGATGTACAAGGTTTGTCTGGAAAGTTGTGTCAGGGATTTTATTACGAAGCGAATATATGTAGGTATGTTACAGCTCGTTCAGACCAATTGCGATCGGTGAAGAGGGAAGCGAACGCAGCAGGCCTCTGCTTCAATGTGCGGGCCTCAATGTTTCTCACCGGGTCAACTGTCCAAGACTTCTCATCTGAGATGATCACCCAATCAGGTGGAGTAGACTTGAGATGATTCATGAGCTTCTGGCAACGTTCAAGACGTTTGGCGCGGATGACTGGCGTGAGCAGCGGCCTCTTAACAATGACAAGGGACTTGCCTCCCAGCTCTGCGACTGCTCGTCGAACTGTGACCGCTCCAACCACAAGCCTTCTGGCGTGTTGGCTCATGGACGTTAAGAGACTGCTTTGAATTGCATCTCACAATCTGTCTCAATCCACAACACTCTTTCGACCACTGCCAGCACGTCTGATAGCGTGGATGGTTGTACAAGATACCCTGACCAGATTTACGACCTCACTCACTTTTATCCCAGCACGAAGAAGTGCAGACACCCCTACTCGTTTATCTCGCTGGAAAGCTATTTTACAGTACGCAACAATAAAAAAATATTAATTTGAATGTCAAATTAACAGGCTTTCGGATTATACGCAACAAGGCAGGATAAGAATTTCTGAACAACCAAGATTTTTCATTATAGGTGTTTTCATTTTTTTCGGCCCACGCGGTACAAAGTCTGACTAACAAGGCATTAACAAGCCCAAATTTCTGAAACTTGATGTAGGATACCCAACACTGGTTTTGGGAAAACGTTGCTGTCTTACAAATCGTTTTAACTTCTAGGGAGAAGTCAACCGCATTTAGGACAGTTATAAAGCCATGGACCTAAAATACGAGGTGCAATCAAATTATAACACTTATGATGTTTTATCTCATAACTGGAAACAGATGAAAATATGTGGTTTCATTTAAAATACACGTGTACTTGTGAACATGTGACAGAAATTACTGCGCTGTACAGCTCACAGAACTCTAGTAGCAGCGGAAAGAGTGAAAACTGTTTTTGATACCTAAAATTGCGACGTTTTCATAACGAGAACAGCGTATTTTTCATCTTTTTTCTCTATTTTAATGATGTAAAATGATTGAATTTTATTGCCAATTGAGTGAGACATGTGATGATGGTGGACTCGACGTTTCTGATGCGCGTTCGTAGGTGCAACGGTTCAAAGAAGGCAGAACGTCGGCCTCCCACCAGCCGGTCTGGCGATATCATCGTGCGCGTGGAGAAAGTCGTTTTATGTGATCGCAGAATGAGTGTGGGACACATAGCCTCCAAAGTTGGCATTTCTGTGAGATCTGTGCACAGAATCCTGTATGAAGAGCTAAAAATACGAAAAGTGTCCTTCAGGTGGGTGTGACGAATGCTGACGGACGACCACAAGGCTGTACGCGTGACATGTTGTCAGGCAATATTGACACGTGATGACGATATGATTGGGACTCTTTCTACCGATTGTGACAATGGATGAGACGTCGATGCCACATTTCAATCCTGAAACGAAGCGCCAGTTAAGTCGATGAAAGCACAGACCACCATACGCCATTTTGAGTATCAAAAACAGTATTGACTCTCACCACTACCATTAGAGTTATGTGATCCATACAGTGCTAACATCTGTGTCATGCAACAGGTGTACGCTCATCTTAAAACAAATGGCATGTTTCTATATGTTTCCAGGCTTAAAAAAAAGTTACAGGGGCTATAACTTAAATTCCTCTCGTACCTTGACTTCCAAACGCCTTGGATAAATTCCCACGAAAGGCTTATGGTTAAAGTAGATGTCGATTGTATTCTGACCACCCAAGTCGTCGCTAACGATGAGTAAAAATTCATGATCAATTAGTGACTGGACACATGCAACATCAGGAGTATGAAAAAGAAATATTCCAATCCCGATCCTTTTCATTATCCACGGTTGATTTTTTCAACCTCTGTTGGGAAATAAAAGAAGGCAATTTTACATAACATAATAGTTTTTTACCAAAATACTGCCGAGTTTTACTTATTTCTCTATACATATATTCGCCAAACTGGATCCACCCTCATTGCCCGAGGTACGGGCAAGTAAACATGGCGATACTTTCGGCAAGTCAATAGGTTAGAAATCAAGTCAGCAAGAATGATGTAGTTGAAACTTTTTATGATTTAAGGAACGTTTTCCTATTGCTTGTTCATACTTTTCAAATACTCTTTAATGAATCACCCTTGAAATGTTCCTTTGAGAAACAAAGTTTCTGATTGACACGTGTAAATTTCTTGTTACTCTATATTTCAATATGAACTTGAAATCCTTATCACAAAATTACCAATATAGCATCATGAATTCTCTCCTAGACTGAGGACAAACACTTTTCTACTCTCCATTAATATTTTGACACTCAAAACGAATCTTTTGTTGTGTTTCATGTCACCACAAATTTTAGGAAGAGGAGCATTAGAGACGAATAGGGACGTTTTTTATGTGCTTCGAAGTAGTTGAAGGACTGTGTTATCGAGTAATTGATATTTGATAATAAAAGAAAAAAGTAAGAAGTTGGTTCATTTTAGTAAACTAAACGATTGATTCAATCAATTTATGGATTGAATAAATACCCAAATCATTTCCAGAGGGTGTGTCACAATTATTCAAAAACTTTCAAGAAAGAACGTTTACTCACTTATTAAATTTATTTTCAATGTTCGACGCAGTAATATATTCTGCCCGTCAATGCGAAGTAATTGTTGACAGTACGCTGCCGTGTAACTATCAAATGTACATATGATCGTATCATAGCTTCAAAATTACTGATTTTTGCAAGTTTTGTCTTGAACCTGCATATGTCACAGTAAATTCGCTTCTATTTTAATAATTTAAGCATAAAGATCCATTCAAGCTCACCTGATAAGTTTTGTTTTGTAGTAGAGCATGAATAGCAGCTAAAGTTTACCTTTCGATGTTTTTTATTTATCTAAAATAAAAACTTTAGTATGACATGTTCAATTGACGTTTCATAGATTGGACGTTTTCATTTGTAATAATTTGTAGCTAAATCGAAAGCTTACAACGAGGGATGGTAGACATTTTTTGTGTCATGTTCTTGTCGTACTTCTAATGTTTAATACGTTTGTCATGAAAAATAAACAACTACTATTAAACCACTCTGGAAACACAATATCTTCGGACAAAAGACTATGTGAATTGTGCTATATATGTAATTTAACGTGAAATTATGAGAATATTACATATAGTCAACTCTCTAGCTTGTTCATTTGTGCATTTAACTGTAGGGCTCAGTAACAAGATGCATGAGACGGTCAGATTACAATGTCATCATTGACAGGTCGTTGCCCGATTGCAAAAGGCAGCTCGTGAAGAGCCTGACATCTGTATTTGAGTATCCGGTTAACAGTCAATAATGGAGGCAGTGATGCGCGTTAATACGGTGCCACTCGGACAGCATTAGGATGATTGCTAAGCTCCCATGCGCTGATGGGAGCAGCGGTTTGGGCAAGGGAGGTCACATGCTCCCGTTCTGGCCAAATTTGACAGTCGTTGAGGCGCGAAAAGTAAGCAGGGGATTTATTGAGATTAAACACACGAATTCTGTTAGAATATGTTTAATCATTTGCCCATTTGTTGAAACGATGTTGTAAATAATTATGTGAGATAAAGTTACTGATACTTCGTGTATTTTGTATCTGCATACTGAATACTGAGGTCATAGTTTTAGTAAAAGTATTTTTGAGATCACAGTTTTAAACTTACATGATTTTTTTTAAATTCATAGTTTTATTTTATTTTTTCTGGACACCTGTTATGACGGCACAAACGTAATTTTACATAGTTTTGACTGGGGAACTGACAGCATAATAATGAAATATGCAAAAACAAAAATTCTCAATTGCACGGTCCAAAGAATTTTATTGCAACACATCTAAACGTAATCAGGAAAACATTCGATTTAAATGGAGTGTAGCGAGAGCAATATTACTCTAAGTGGAATTCGATGTTACTGTACAATCAAACCCCGCCTAATAAGCACCTCATATAAGTGATAAGCATAACATAGTGATTTTCAACCTTTTCCTTTTCACGGCACTGTGAGTGTGGCAATAAAATAATTGAAGCGCACTACCAGTATTTAAAGAGCTATTAAGCAGTTTAAAAGAATATGAATGATTTGAAAGCATCCATAAGTTAAAAGTACAGCTTATTAATGATACAGCCAAAATAAACGAAACATTAATTTCATTTCTACGAGTTATGGTTGATCATAGTTTTCAGTATAATATGAAAGATTCATAAATATTTCTTGTTACCATAAACAAGACGTCATGGAAAAAGATACCATTCATTAAGAAGTATTTTGAATTTCCAGATATAAATAATATTCGAATACAAACGTCCGTTAAAATAAAACTTTCATTTACAAAAAATATCAGTGGTAACTTGTGCCGTGTTGTTTCATTGGTTTCCTCGTCACAGGTCAATGGTTAGTAGGCCATCCTTCAGATCCTCCTGCAACGTCCGAAGCACCGACCTGGTCTAGCTTCTCATCGTGTTCATAGCAAAGATACCAGCTCCACACATGCTTGGTATTAAGAAAAAAAGTTCTGCAATTATGTTTTTTCTTGTAATGATAGGATATTCCTTTTGAAGGAGCAACAAATATGAAATCACATCTGTCAACAGGTACATCAGTTTCAGTCCTTTGCCATTTCTGATTTCCGTCAGCTCATCCTATTCTGTAAGCGATTATACTGCTGACTAGCATGCACTCAACGCAAATGGATCTCTCACCTACTCCATTGAAATTACGTCAAGTGATGGGAAATACTTTTCAGAGTTTTTACTCGCTACTGACACACTGAAGAATTAAGCAGAAAGGTTTTTTTCATGCTGCTCTTTTTGGTAAATTGAAAAATTTGAATTTGATTCCCTGTTTTATTCTGGTTTCCCCAATTACAGTTTTTTCTTAAAAGAGCTTATCTTATCAGTACACGTCAGTATATTTTCATTCTTCCTCTACATATTCTTATTATGAGGTTCAAGGATTTGAATACTACGAGGTCTATCAAAATTAAAAGCCCCCGAATTTTCTCAGGACTAGAAACAGATAACATGCGGTTGGATTTAAAATGCACGTGCATTGGTTGTGAATGCATGAACGAGATAGCAGCACTGTACGACACACATAACTCCATTGGCAGCGGCAAGGGGAAGACTGCTTGCGGTACTTAATATAGCGACATTTTCATTCCGAAAACAACATGTAATCGTTCGTTTTCTCCCATTGAGTGAAGAAACACCGATTTAAATTTATTGCTAGTTGAGTGAGACATGTAGTGATGTTGCGTCTATTTTTGTTCTTAGGTGCGACATTTCAAAAAAGGAAGAACGTCAACATTACAGCAGCCTGTCTGGCGAAATGATCGAGTGAGGGGAGAAAGTTTTTTTGGAGTATAGCCAAATGAGTGTGGAACACATCGCCTCCAAAGTTGACATTTCCATGAGATTTGCTCACACAATTCTGTATGAAGACCTGAAAATACAAAATGTGTCCTTCATGTGGGTTTCAAAAATGCGACGGACAACCACAAGGCTATGCACATCACTTGTTGTCAGGCAATGTTGACCAGTGATGACGACATGAAAGGGACTTTTCATAAATTGTAACAATGGATGAAACATAGATGCCGATTTTCAGTCCTTGAACGAAGCGTCAGTCAGCTCAATGGAAGCACAGACACAGATGCCACACGCCATTTTAAGTATTAAAAACCAATCCTCACTCTCGCCGCTGCTGCTACAGTTTTGTTAATTGTACAGTACTCCAATCTCTGTCACGCATTACAACGGCATGCATAATTTAAAACAAACTGCATGTGTCTGTATTCACTTTTGTTAACAACAGTGAAGCTATGATAACATAAGTGCACCTAGTACATCAGGCAAGGATGCCACTTTGATGTAGCAGGATTTTTTATTCAATAGGTCTACCAGCTGAGACGCGCTGCTTCAAAAAAGTATCAGACGCTCCTCCTCGACTTCATCAGACTGCGCAACACCTGCCTTCGATATATGTAGCATCTCATTTCCACACTGTAGAAATTGTGCATAAGAAGAATCAATGATAAAACATAGAGTTGAAAACGTCCTTACATATAATAGCCTATTCTTGATGTAGATAACTATTTGACTATCCGATCTAATACTTTTTAAATCTCAGGTACCACTAATTTAAAAATAACGGCTATTATGTGCCGGAAACAGTGAGTGAAAACAATGAGTTTTTGTTTTGCCATTGTAATTAATCATTTATAGCTTCCCAACACAGTGAGTGCACCATCTATGCCGATGCCTACGCATGAGTTTTGAGACAATTGGTGAGAACTGAAATCGTCAACGACAACTTCAGAAATTTTCTGTTTTATTGTTGTTTTTGGAAACGGCTTGCGAAAGAAAAATTGTTCAATTACGTGTTCTTTACGAACAATCCTTATAAATGCTAAGATTTGAGCATTTCCAGTGATAGTTAACTCGTTCCATTGATTGTCAAAATATTTAGCATCTGGAATGATGGCTATCGATTGTGACTTAACATTTTGAGACATCTAAGATTTACGATGACTGCTGGTGCTATTTGATATGGGGAGTTTCATATCTTTCGTTTCACATAATATGTATATTTTTACTGCCTACTGGTAATTTATGATATATTACTGATTCTGCAGTTGTACGCAGTTTCGTATTTTTGTCAACGATTTCTGCAAGAGCATAACTTACTTCTTGCGCTTTGTCGAGAGTGATTACAATCTTGGTTAATTGCTGATTCTGGTGAATTCGATTAGTTCAAAGTCTTTGATATATTCCATAGGTCTCTTGCATCACTGGGAGTGTTTTGTGTGACGATGTCATTTCAACTTATGATACTTGGGACCATAGGTAGGTTTGCCAGCTTCTCGCTACAGTCAACAGATCGTGGCGAGAAGCATATGTCGTGGTGTTTCTGCTCCAGATCAAAGGAATCCAAACGAAATGTAATCAGAGCTGTACTGGTGCACAACAGGTTTAGAAGTAAGACTGTCTATGACCTACTACCAGAACCAGTGCCAGTTACACTTCCTCTACTGCCTTAATTTGTTAACTGGCGTTTCTTGGCAGTAAATCTGTTCATGTGGAATAATCTCTATAAAAAGAACTGCATTATTAAGTAAAAATTTCAGAGAAAATTTTCTGGTGTTCAGTAGTACATTATAAAGCAGGTGATGCATACCCTAGAAATTTAGCCTTGGATAAAAAAGTCAAGTTATTTTGTTTTAGCGTCTGTTTTACAATTTTCGTGTAGAGAAAAATGTATCTGGTTTGCATTATCTACCTTGAAATGTACTTTTGGATGAAAAAATGCGGCCTAGTATTCACATAGTAAAAAAATTGCAATAACTGTTGGGTCGTGATAAAACTGTACCACACTGGTGAAGCATTAAGGTGGTAAGGTAATATCTTTAAAATAAGGTGATTTTTACACCAGTAAAATCAGAACAACGGATGGATGGACTTTATTGGAATTTTTCCTATCAAAACATCAAAACGTAATGTTAGAACCACTCTGGGGATGCTTATGTTAGGCACCTAACAACCTGGCAAATTTATGCGAATACCAGCTGAATAATCCTAAAAATTACGATGATATCCACAGCACTTAGTGAAATTTCAGATTTATCAGTTTTTTGTCACTGAATTCGTCAAAACAAACACCTTCTGACACGTTGTCCGTGTCTTGACAACTCACTTACTCCCCATTGTAGGTGAGAATGGCTCAGATGGTTCTTCGAGAACAAAGTCTACACAACTGTTATGATTTAATTTCTGTGAGCCCACCTATATGTCTCCAACTTTTTCCCAAGAGCATGTCAGACAGAAAACATGCAGTTGTCACTTCTCATGAAATGAAAAACCTAAATGTTGGTTCATAAAAAAGATTAGTTGTTAACAACTTAGTTGCTAGAAAACAGGTCTAACTGACAATTTATTGACAAAATTTGTATCACGAAAAAATGTATACAGAATTGAATAGTTATAAACCGAACAATACGAGTATGTTTCCTAATTTCATTATCATGCTATAGTTTATGTACTTTGTGAAAGTTTTGGAATCTAATTGATTTTTGAGCCAACAACACTTTGTATCAATTTGAAATTATTTTGACGTTTACTACATCGTCCGAAGTAGGCAGTCAAATCTTAAAAAATGATGTCAAATATGAAGGTAGCACTTTTACTGTACAGCTTGAACAAAGTGTAAATTAATGACAAACGAAGGCTATTGCAAATACAGTTGAAACATCGTTTTTTCAAAAGAATTTTGAACACGCTCCTTTCGCTAATAATTACTGAACATTTATAGCAGCCAAATCCAATCATGTTATTTACAGCTGACTTCACTGTTTTGTACAAACCAACAACATCCAGAAGAACATCCTGAACGTCAAGCATAATATGTTCATCAAAAAAGCAAACGACAAGAGCTAAAATTTACAACTGAGATGCCCGGACTCTCATCTATAAAAATTAAAACCTTTGTTCCCTGAAAAGTTTTGAAATTTAATTCCATTTGTAATGCTCAAAGCCATGTTGTATGGTGTGTGCCATTTTTTTCGAATGCAGATTTTAACAATATCACTATCGAGAAAGACTTTTTGATTATTTCAGCTAAGTAACATATATAAAGGCAAGGCTTGTGATCTTCAGCAATATCATTTGGTTTAGTAAATTGGTTTTTGTTGCGTTTTCAGTCAAAGGAAAAGTTTTTGAGCTATAAATTAATCCGACTTAATAGCAAACATTGCGAAGTCGAAAAATCTCTTGTTTTTTTCAGTATTTTCTGAACAGTAATCATTAACTTGTTAGCATTTTTTATCACAACGCTGGAAGTGACACAGTATCAGCCTCTAGCATTTCTCTCATTTTGCCGTAAACAGTTTAGAAGTTCAGCACTGTTCAACCACGACTGCTTAAAACTTTAAGCATACCATTTTTCCAAGGATTGCTGTTTGCCATTACTTCGTAAATGCATCTCAACATTAGTAAGAAAGTAATCCGTATAGCTGTTGCTGAACAAACAATTTATGTCGTTGAATATAATCTGCACATACACTTATAACACTGTACAATGTCCACTGACGGTCTTGAAAGTTGAATTCACAGTTGTACAGCAGGCTGGAAGCCCTTGCCATCACAAAACTTGCTCTTTGCAAGCCGATATGATCGCGTATTTACCGAGTAATGAACACGTACAATAAGCGGGTAAATGTGGCTCGTACATGATTTGTACATCATTAAATCCCTATTCGAGTGTGTAGTGAATTGCCTGGTTCCTTCTCCAAACGCTATCTCGTAGGAATAGCATAGAGTGAGCCGCCACATCAAAACAATAAGCGGCCTCGCTGCAAGCTGCCACTCTGCAACGACCAATGAGGTGGCTGAGGTCAGTCGAACGCCTATAGAAAGACGGCAGACCAGTTGGGAAATAAAACTAGTGACGACTGATACGATAACTGCTCCTCGACTAATACGAGACAACTTCTGCATATATATGACTAAAATTACACTTCCGCATCAAAACAAGAAAAAGATACCTACATTCTGATGTGTTACAAAGGTTATGAATTTGAAGACCATCTCACACACCAATGGACAACACAAACCCAGTACTGCTCAGGTGGTAGTAGGGGCGGTGCTCCCAGGAAAGAGCTGAAGAAAAGAGTTTTTGGTAAAGATTGTACCAGAAACAGGAAGAGAAAATCACTCTGTCGAGTGATATATATCGTTTCAGCTAGCACGGTAAACACATTCAAAGATTGTCTCAATACTTAGTGAATTAGGAACCCTCAGTATTATAACATACTGATTCTATGTCCCTAACTTCTGGAGCCAGTGAATGACTGTGGTGCATGCGCTTGCCAGAAATACCTGTGTGTGAGAGAACTGCGTACACGTGACTGAATTGACTTACGTGGTTAAGGTGCATGATTGATGGATTTACTTTAGACGGCATGGTACTTGGGTATCGACTCAAGAAGAAGCCAAACAACTCGTTAATATTGCTTTGTTCTATTCTATTTTGTACTCAAACACGTATATCAACAAATATTCTGTATCCGCACACACTATTTTATATGTACATACATTCATACCTATGAGTAAATACTCATACCTATATGTATATATTTTATAAATAAATAACTCATACATATGTATATAAACATTTAAATATTTATACATTATGTATATATATACAAAAGGTGTATACAAATATATATATATATATATATATATACAAATATATGTATATATATACAAAAAGTGTGCATATTATCTTGAGTATTTCTGAAAAAACATTTCCACCTCTCTTGCGTAAGCATTTTTCAGTAGAAAATAGACAACCTACTGTAAGTTCAAGTTAATTAAAAACCTGAAGAGTTCTTAAGAATTATTCGCAAGAAATTTAACAAATATCTCATGAAATGATGGTGTAACTTAACTTCGTAAATATATCAGATCTTTGTACTTTTCTTCTTTTATTCTAATAGATTGATAGAATTTTTTGAGGTGAACTTCAGCCTCGCCTTCTATCGAATACTCAAATTCGTTATTGTGGGATTGAATTGTAAAAAACGAACAATATCCAATAATTTATTTTTAATGTCAATTACTTTGAAATGAGATTTCTTCGGTCAATCAAAAACTAAATGAAAGCACTGTTTTTTGAGTAAAGACCGTTTTTTATCACAATTTTTCTATTACACAAAAATCATTGTGTGACATATTTTTGACTATCATTTCCACATAATCGTGTGTCCAAAATTTAAATCATTGCACGTTGTACATATGTATGAAAAAAAGTACTGTTCTATTCCTATTCTGCCTTCAACAAGTGTCACTAAATGTTTCCCTTTTCTTCACAGAAAAATGATCAATGGAATTCAAACAAACAAAATATTGATTAGCCAAGTTCTTTTGAGCTAAGTCATCCTTCATTTTCAAGTCACATAGACTTGTTACCTTGATAATAGCTATGGATGTTTAAACATGCATTTAAAATCCACACCTGCCTTTTGTACAGTGTAGAAGGCTGCCAATGTGTTCGAGTAGAGAAAAGTTTGTGGCTTTGCATACCAAAGCAGAACGAGAGAACAAACGAATCACTCCCTACTATTGCGTTCTGCCAACTCATTCAGTTTATGTATTACTAACCTCGTTAACTCCCTTCAGTTATTTCCTCTGACAAATTTTAATATTGAATTTTCTCATACTGTCAGCAGATCTTATTTTCATTGAAGCATGGCCACAAATCGCGCATGTATAGGTTTTCGGGACCAACCTTCTAATGTTGTATTCAAAATTTGTCATAAAAAGTAGCTTATTTTCGCCTCTAAGTTCCATTTTCGTAGTATGCTTACTGTATAAATCATGCGATGTAGGCCTTGTCATATTTTCATTGAAGAAAAGCTTACTTCTCTGTATGCAGAATTGTAACTTCTCTGTATTTAATTGTAAATTTTGGCACTCCCTAAAAACGCTTCAATCAACTCGAATTTTTTTCTGGGGTTGTTTTTTGGCACACTTTACTTCTTTCAGGAAAATGTTGTAGCTGCATACGTGTCTGATTTAAACCATTCATGACTCTTATAATGACAAATTGCCAAAGTTGGAAAGCAAACAGTTTCACAAATTAAACGTCTAGCAAGAATGATCTAGGCCTAAAAAGAACTATGATGCACTATGTAGACGCTCCTTTAGCTTCACTTTTTAAAGATACAGATTCAAAAAAGATGGAAGGAGAAAGAGAATATGGTCGTCAGAAGAGGCACTTGCACTGCCGTAATAACTCACCAGTTGACAACGAAATACCGCGCAAATTATCACTCATATTTATTTGTCTTTCCTGCCATTTCTTCCGATTTTCGAACTAAACATTTTTAATTTAAGACTGAAATAAATTATTTTTAATGTTCACCAGAATCGACAATGGCCCAAATAATGTTAATAGACAAATTTTTAATGTTTAGTAGCATTTTTGTTCAAGATGATCTTCTACAGAAATACTTTTCCTACGTTTTGAAAATATTTTATACAATACAATGTACAATATAGTTCAAATACGTCGGAATAAGATGGCAGTAACCACTAATCATCGTAACGAAGTGTTAGAAAAGTTCGGTTAGCGTGAATCGGCAGTGTAAAGCGGAGGTTAAGCTTTTTGCGGGCATCAAGTCTCAAATTCTAGGGAACATTTGAGCAGAAACTTACGAAGAATTTAAGCTTGTGTGCATCAGGGAAATGAGTCAGAAATAGTTTTTTAGATTCCTCCAATGTTATGCGTACTTTAGGATAATTAGTTTTATAATCGAAGAATGACATCTTATGAAAAATTTAGAATTTTATCGCTTTACCTACTCCTGCTTATTGCCCTTCAATCAATGAATGGACGATAGGTTCTGACGCAAAATAACGTGAAATATTTACTCTATCGGCTGCAGGAGACTTTAGCCATTTCAATGGGAAATACAATCTGACAAATTTAGAGAAATACAGTCTCCTTTCAGAAACAAAAATGAACACTTAACAGCACTAAAAAATGCTGACGATACAAAAATAAATTTTATAACAATGTCTAACGATGAAACGAGGAGCGAATCAGCTTGTGCCTGTACGACTGTTGCGATGTCGTTCTTCTCAAATTTTCTTAGATGTTTCCCGAAATTTTAAGGGCATTCTTTGCCTAGTTAACTTTTGTTCATTCGAGTTTTTTTCATTTGTAAATTTAATTTGTATATAAAAATTGGAGCACCAAATGGATCTTCTGTTAGAGCCGACACTATCATAGGACTCAACATTCTCCTATGTTCATGTTTAGTTTGTGGCCATTCTGACTACGACAACGCATTCAATTTTGTCTGCTGTACTTCATTTATACGATCATTCATGTTCCAAGGCCATTGTCAGGTATTTATTTCTCATTTTGTTAGGTCATTTAATATTACATGCATCATTATTACTTTTTTGATGTCCTGCCAGGATTTCATAATAAGCTTCTCTATGATGGTGTCAATCAATTTAATTTGTTTGATTTGAGCTCTACTTAAAGTCGTATGCTGACTTCCATACGCCTAAATTAAATACGCTTTCAATTAGTTTCTTCGCTGTACTTTAACCTCTCTCATCTGTAGAAGCTCTAAAGCTTGCTTATATCAACTATCTACTCGTACTCTCTCCTGAGTGAACTACCTCATATTACTGAAACATTTTCTTCGACCATCATGTTTTTGTTGTACGATCTTTGGAAGCTGCTTGTAAAAAGTAGGATGAGTATATATGTATCCTGGTAAAAGCACTTTCCTTGTTCTTCGCAGCTCGCCCCATGTTCTCTTTTAATTTATGAAGATAAAAATCAAGGATATGGATTTTAAGGAACATCCTGAAGCCCATTTTATTTGAGTGGTCAGTTGGTTCCCACCAAATTTGCGAAGCTAACAATCTCATGGCTCTGTTTTCCACTCGGTACCATCTAGCAAAATGGCAAGATAAAAAATAAGTATAAAAGTACTAATATGCTTCCCAGTGTTATTGAAGGTTTTAAATAGTATCATTTTGGTTTTTAAATTCTAAAATTCATTAACATGATACGTAAAAACATGATTTTGAGACACATTGAACGTAGCAAATGACACAAAAACACGAAATACTGAATACTGAATATTTTTACGATTCCATAATTTTATGGTTGTTGCCAATGGTCCTGTATAGAAAACATCGATTATCCTGTGGACACTAATGTGCGATTGTGAA
This sequence comes from Trinorchestia longiramus, assembly GCA_006783055.1. NCBI lineage: Eukaryota > Metazoa > Arthropoda > Malacostraca > Amphipoda > Talitridae > Trinorchestia > Trinorchestia longiramus. The sequence goes on along the minus strand of VCRD01001576.1, from coordinate 68,840 downwards.
AACTTATTAACCACCATTTCCAACACCGCTAGTTAAACAAAATTGCAAGAAATATTCAGACGAGAAAATATCCGAAACATAATCATTAAATTTAAAAATTACATTATCCAAATAAGAGTGCATATATGTATACGGTTTGAGCAATACTTTCAAATTTAACTTCCAAAGTTCTTTTGCTAAGTAGGTCAGATGAGGTACCCAGGGTTTGTTTTAATCACACCAAAAGTTTTTTTCTAGGCCTCATACATTTTAGCTAAGTTTGCCACGGAGTATTTTTCGTCTCTTGTCTCCACAGATATAACATAACAAAATACATTTGTGATCTACAAATGCCATCAGAGATGAATGCATCTTACAACGACTACTTGTCTGCTCTATGACAGCTAGGAGTACACTGAAATGAGTTTAAATTCCTTGTTGTTATACTGACATCTGACAACAGTTGTCATGACGTTATGTATGTATTTGAAACTTATAGTAGAAACTTTCGAGAAAGTTCATGAGACATATAAGAAGTTTTCAAAAAATCGCTTTCAGGAACTCAACATTGAACATATCCGGAATGCAAAAAACTTGGTTAATATCAATACATTGCCGTTAAAGTTATAAAAGCCAAGTTTGAAGGGTTCTAGACAGAAACAAGCAGAAAATAACATTTATTGAACGAAGACAAAGCAATACAATTTTTTTGCAATTTGATAATCATATTTCGGCCAGAAATATTGTGAGAGGAGATGAAAGTTGTTAAAAATATAAATTAAAAAGCTTCTCGTACAAAATCCATCATAGTTGAAGAAAATTTGCTTACTTTACCTTCCCTTGCTATAACAAGTTGAATATAATTTGGCTTTCAACAATAACTTGCAAATAATTTACTTTTGTATTCTCAGGTGTAGAACTACAGAAACTTCATTTTACCATTAACACATAAAAGATGCACGTTGCGTGTAGCAGGGCAATATGAACATATATGATTTCTTTTACTCCAACAATTATCAACAGTGGTGAAGAGCAGCTGTCAATAGTAGTGGTAAGGAGCCACTGTCAACAACAGTAGATGTACAAAAATACTAGAAGTACCATTAGAGAAACACAAAAACATATGATACTTTTAAAATTTAAAACAGCAAACCGTACCCAGATCATCCCGGACACTACAGATGAGCCCTGATAAGACCAACGACACAGTCCTGCTGATCACAACACAAAGTTCAAATACGGAGAACAATACAAAGTCCTGCCAAGAACAACAACACAAAGTCCTGCTAAGAACAACAACACCACGACAGGGTCTGTGCGCGGCCCTGATTTGCATCAGTGATTGCGGGGCAGCGGTCGTTGTCCTCCCCCTCCCGTGACAACTTCTTCACACCGTCTCCAGCAATTCCCTCTTCAAGTTTCCTCACTGCTTTCCCTTTCATTATCATTATCACTTGCACAAACTGCGTTTCATTTATATTTACAAATTCTGCCGCTTCGATAATCTCATAGTTGACATTCTGTCGTTCAGTAACTCAGGGAAGAAAGCTGGAACTCCTTTAAAAGGCAAAAACTACATAATTAAAATGGACAAACTGCTCTTACACGATGCAGTCATTTGTAAATAGTGATATTTAACACTTCTGTAAAAAAACATTCAAATACTTTATCCCTCTCATGTACATGACAATACAGCCTTGTAAATAAATATTATTCGGGGCAAACTTACACAACTTGAAAAGAAAATGTAAAGATATGTCAATACGAACGTACCAATGATTTTAGAATTATTGTAACTTTGAATTACATCATAAAATTAAGGCCTTGATTATTCAGTGAATGATTTCCCGCACTTTGCAGCATTTTTTTCACGTCTTCAATAATTTGATGAGCCTCATAACATCTAAAATTATAACTATTGTACGAGTATAAATATAACTATTAGAACTACGATAATAATAATTAAAGGTGGTGCGAATATTTGCATTTAAATATGCAGATATTCGCATAATTTTTCTGGTTCACATCTACATAATATTATGTACTGTATGATATGGATGCCACGCAGATGTCTGAAATAATAATTTATCATGGTAAAAAGTTCCCATTTACTTTCATTTCGTAGATAATTTGGAAAACAATCAATTAAACCTTATGCTGTGTTTAATAAATACTCCAAGTAGCGCTTGTATGATACATATGATAAAGTTGAAAACTGATGTGTTTGTGCAAGGGACAGACTGGGTGCAACGGCAGTTAACATGTAATGCTCTTTGAGGGTGTGTTGTCGGTTGTCACAGTGTCACAATAGGGATGGTCCTGTTTTCGCGTAGTGGGGTTCAGGTGATCTGCATTTCCTTATTCATTTTTCGTTTACTGATTAGAAAATGCTATAAGTCGTGAAATGAAGTAAATAATTATATGATTCCCACTGTGCAGTACTGTTTAATAGTCGTATTGTTAGCTTATTTTTGCCGTGCTGATTACTGATTGCTTTGTGCAGATTCAATATTTAAACTTGTTTGTTATGATAGGCAGTAGTCAACTGTTTTTGAGTTGTCAATTGTGTGTGATTCTTTTCTGAGGGCAATATTATTTAATAAAAGTGTACTAGTTATTTGTGCCTGAAGTGTCTACCTGTTTTAGTTACTATTGTTGTCAAACTATAGATTGTGCATTGCTGCTTAGATTGTTTGAATAAAATAATTATTTACATTTATATAGATGTAATGGCTTCTCGAACCAGCACAGTGTGGAAGTATTTTAAAAACGTTTCTAACGATCTGGTAAAATGTAATGCCTGTAGCACAAACTATTACCGTAAGGGTAAAGGAACAACATAATTACGTAATCACTTGAAAGTTATGCATCCTAATGAGTTCAAAGAGTTAATAGAAACAGAAGAAAGTGTTGGGAGAAAAAAATTTTGCTCAGTCACAGAAGCCGTCAACAAGTATGGAAGTGAGCAAGCAGCAGACGTTAGTGACATGTATTGATGAAAATAAATCATGGGACAAAAAGGATGGTCGAACAAAATTTCTGGATGTTATAATTGCTGAAATGATGGTGTCAGAGAGCTTGCCCTTCATTCATTAGGAAGACAGTGGTTTTTTACGTTTTACGGAAGAAGCGTCTCCACGATAGGAATTGAGAAAAAGGCACTTTTCTAGAGACAAGATCTGTGAAAACATGTACCCTTCAGTCAATGAAAACATATTGTCAATCATCTCTAACTTCATTGAAACATCAAAACTGTCTTTTTCCACAAACACATGGTCTGACAACACATCGAGAGTGTCTCTCTTATCTCTGACTTGTCTTTCAGTTGATGACCAATTTCACTGACAGCATTTTATGTTGTGCGCAGAATATTTGACAGAGCACCCTACTGGTAAGTACTTATGTACAACGTTTCTGAAAAAGCTGGACAAGTGGAAAACTGTTTCTAAGAGATTTCACTGTGTGATGCAGGATGCAGGTACCAACATAAAAAACTCTATTTCTGCCAGAACTTAATAATTTTCATTGCTTTACACAACTGCAACTGGTTGCTAGAGCTGGAGTTACGACTTAGAAAAGTGTAATCGATTTGCTTTCCAGTTTTGGAGCCATTTAAACACATTTCAACAATTCAGCAACTACCCAAGAAGAGTTAAAAAACCACGAATGGCTAAATGTGCAGCAACTTAGTGTTGTCCAAAGCGTTGCAACACACTGGAACAGCAGCTTGCATATGTTAGACAGAATTTCTCAAATGAGAGAGGCTGCATTTTTGCATGCTGTCAGTAATAGAAAAGTAAAGCCACTTCCTGCATCAGATGATGTCCTCTTAAAAAACTATGTTGCTTTCCTCAAGCCTTTGGATGAGATAATCAAGAGCATCGGAGGTGCCTCATTTTGTATCTCAGAGACTATACCTCTTATTGCCACATTGACAGTCAACCTTAAGGATAACACAACAGAACAGGATTAGGATATTAAATCCATGAAAGCTAAGCTGTTGTCAGAAATGAGTGCAAGGTTGGATAAATTACAGCCCAACATCCTGTATATCATCGCAAATTTTTTGGATCCGAGATACAACAACAACAATCTTTATTTCCAATCGAGTACACAGTACATAGACATTAGTACACTGTTTTTTCCAAATTCTTAAGGTTAACATTCTAGGAGTAAGGGTGATGGTGAGCTCCATGCGACGATCCCGGGAGGTTGATGGGCGTCTTCATGGTTGAGTGCTTAGCGGGTTGAGTGCACAGCGCGGCACACGAGAAACAGCTCGTGTCCATAGCCGGGTTCGAACCCACGGTCTTTCTACATGAAGCAGAGACCCGATACAGAACACAGGCCGCAGACCACTTGATCACGGTGGCTGTGGTCGGAAAAATTGTTGGAACCACATGCACATGAAAGGTGTATTACAAATTTGAGAAACGCATATGAAAAAAAAACAGGAAACCAGGATGGAGAAAGAGGATCTGAACACATAAGAAATAAAAGAAAAATATTGCAAACAGATGTACCTAGTGGTATCAGAAGCCTTACAGACACAATGAGTGTCTTGCTTTCTTCAGATAGCAATACTGAAGAACGTTGTCGAACAGATGCCTCCAAAGAAACTGCCACAAAGATTGACAAATATCAAAAAATGAAACGCATGCAAATGTCAATAGATCTTCTCTTTTAGTGGCACATGAATGCTCGGTTGCATCCATCCCTTGTTACAATTATTGTTAGGACATACTTAGCCTGTCCCTACAGCAGTGTAGCCAGCAAGTGCCTATTTAGGGGATCTGGCATCATCTATGATGAAAGGAGATTGAGGTTAGCTCCTGAGCGAGCACAGAAACTTTTTTGTTTTTAAAGCACAACTTGCTACAACTACTAAATGTAAGTAAGTAGCAGCCTTTCCCGAATGGGTGGTGGCTGGGAAAGAGGTTGAGGGGTGCATTTGAGTTGGATCCTCGTCCTGCATCCTCGTAACACAGATGATGAACTCAATACTATTACCTTTAAACTTACGCTAGTTTTTTTACAATTTACCATTGCATAACTTCATTTATGAGCTCACTAAATTATTGAATTACCTCATTGATTAGTTGTGTCCATTAAAGAAATGATTCCCTCTGACATTATAACTGTTTTCATTCCGTATCTGTGACTGAAACTCATTTATCACATTTGAATATCTGTAAAAAAAGAGAGTATATCCGCATGTACATCTGCAGCTATCGAAATTAAAAATTAGCATCCTCATTTCCGGATGTTGGAAAGTCTACATCCAGAACATCTCTAATAATAATATAGCTATTATGTTCGAGAGGTTACGCACGATGATTGCTTAAAAATGTCATAGAAATTGTTCACGAGCGTGAATAAAATTATTATTAGGTTTATTCTGTTAAGCAACATATTTGCGTAAGGTTACACTTATAAACCATATTCAAACGCAACTGGCAATGTAAAAAAAGTATGAAACGCGTTTTAAATGGAACTTGTGTGAATGAGGACAGTGCTCTAATGATGCCCCACCTCATCTGCCAAATAAAACACTAGAAAATACAACGTAAAATGTATTTTTGTAGGAATGCTTCCTTTATCAATAATGCGATAATGACAGGAAAGAGCACAAGTCCACCACAGCTTCCTGTGTTTACCTTCCGTCTCATCTGTTCGTTTCACAACCGCTGCTGTTGATGTCTAACGCTCGAGATTGCATGCCTCACGCTGGTCAGAAGGCAGGATGCTAATGTCAGTATGGTTCAATTGTTTGATTAAGCTTTAAGCTGCTGCACCTTAAAAATGATTGCAGACATCAGAAGAAACTTTCTGAACGCTTTTTAACTTTGTTGTATTTTATTTTCAATCAATAAATATGTATCACTACGCTTATAGGCCACCTGACAAATCTAGATTCAATTTATTTAAAGCAGCAAAAATATTTTGATCACAAATTAATCCTAGTTTTTGACTGGAAGCTCATCGAATGGAATGAAGTTCAAATATAATGTGAAGTATTCATTTTAAACTATTAAAAACGCTCTTGAATAAGTTCTGACTGGGCAGCATCAAGAATTACTCGGTTTTTTGAAATGGCTCTCTCTCCTTTTTTCTTAGTGCATTACATTCATTATCGACATCGACAAAAGGTGATTCTATCTACGACAGACGTCTTGAGCAATTTGTGCTCATCTCCGTAACGCAGAAGACTGTGATGACAACTCATAGAAACCTGTACATATGTTAACGGTTATGATATGGTTACTCTAGAAGGGTTTCTCAACAGAGACGGTAACGTGTGAACCAGAAATAACGACCATAAACTAATTGTGAGTAACTTCGAGACATTCCAGGCTCTAAAATTTTTTCATGTAAAATTTAAAAAACTCGGAAGCAGCTACCCAAAAATATCGTTTTTGCTTGAACTGCGCTCTCTTTCAGAAATCGTCTCGATAAATATTGGAGAAAGAACCTGCAAGTTCTAAAAAGTACTGATTCCACATCCTCCTTAACTCTTGGGGCTTGTGTATGATTCCAGTACGTGTGCGTGATTAACGCCCTTATGCGAGATGGCATTGGACTTGGGTAGCAACCCAGGAATTGATCGAAGGGCTTCCTATTACCCTATTCTATGCGTTTCTGACTGTCCATTCCAGATGCTGATGTCAAAAAGGATTAAAATCAAAAGAGAAGGGAGAGCGGTGCTACCATATTTCAAAATCTCCTAGAGACTCACCTCAGATAAATTTTTGAGGTACTTCATTAGTATGCCAAGCAGTCCCATCAGAATTATAAAAAACTAAATAGCCTTACTGTTTTTATTTAAGTTTTAGTTGTTTTGCATCCAGTTATCTTTGTTGTGAGAATCAAGCATTTTAATTTGTTCAAAATTAAAACATAAAGAACTCTAGTTAGCCTCTAGTCTGCCTTAATTTTCAAACAGGACCAATTACATTGTCTCGCAATCGAAAGCTAGTAAAACAAAAACCATTACATTACGTTGTGTTTTCAACCTTAAAATACAAATATTTTTTTCTCGTAAAGTTCTCATGCCAGAGTAAGGTTGTGTGTCTGTGAGCTTGAATCTTAAGTGAAATTTTTCTCATCAGTGTAAACGGTAACTACGGAACAATAAAATTTCCCATTATCAAAGATGATGTCGTACCCTCCCTGATTTATTAATTTTCCACTTCGTGGTATCAAGTAACGTCACAAGTCTCGTATAGGAATTAATTTCTGAGTCTTCTGTTACTGCAGTTTGAACTATCAAGCTGAAGTTTCTCGCTCACGAGCCCATGGATTAAATTTTTTTTTTTCAATTGATCTCATATTTTTTAGGTTGAAATGATGACGCTTATAGCAATTGAGGCCTCATGACGCAGTTTTCCTCATCACTATTCCTACCATCTCAAACTTATTTATATTTTCTCGGTGACCTTTGAAAGGGCCTGAAGGTAGAAGTCAGAGAATGTTGGTACCAACACTAAAGATTAAAGTAAATTTTTTTTCTCTTACCATTTCTCCAATGGTGAGACATTATGAAACCGATACAAAACGTTTTAACTTGTTCTTTTTTCAGATACAGATACATTATTCAGAATACCTCATTGATTCTCACAACTGCCACCCGTATAATAATTTTTGGTGAAATCCCTGGAAAATTGTGAATTAATAGGGTTGGTAGTCTTTAAGATTTTAATTACTTCATGAGGTGATCAATTTTCTGTTGCACCCAGAGCAATATTCTTAAATCTTCCAGGTATTTCTATTCTACGGCAGTAGCCCTGCAAAACTTTTCTTACATATTCAGTAAGTGAGAAACATTCCCTTTCTAAGTACTACTGTCAACTTTCACACCGCATCACTTCCAATATCAAATTGTCTAGATGTTTCTGACCGTATCACAAGCTCCCTACAACGTCCTCATCGATACCCGCACAAAAAAATTTGTCTTAAACAAACCCTGGCAACTATCTTTTACTAATTACAGTAAACTGTTCATGTTCCTTGGGATTTTGGAGCAAACGTATCGACGTAAGGTAATGAAAATATGATTTCAGTTAAGTTTGTTTTATGAGCCACCATATATAGTAACCGATTTTTCTCAACGAAATGCAGTTTAATGAAAATGTATTGTGCGTTATCAAATTTTACTTAAATTGTATCATACAATTCTATATTTTATCAAGAAAATTATTCTGAGCTGATAGAGTAATACACAGAAATATACTAGTCATCAGTATTACTTTCTTTATGCATTGGCTTTATAATAAAATGTCTTCTAATAAGAGCATTTTTTGGTCACAAGAACGTATTGAATACAGTAATAAATATGATTTTCTGGCAGTACCTTTTCAACGAATTTAAATACAATTAAATTGGCTAACTTAAACGTGCGATCATTTTTGGCTATCCCATCAGGTGTTCAATACATTATAGATGAAAGAGACGTGGAAATTTTATGTTCATACTGAAGAAATGTAGTAAAGCTTTATTTGTAATAATAAATATTTTCCTCCTCCTTCAACATTACCAACTAGTGTTGGTTACTGTTTCAAAATTCAAGTGATTCATAGAAATACTGCACAGATCAAAGATTTTCCGGTTTCTTTCATTGTGTTTATACTCGTTTTGTAGCAAATTTTTTCCTTATTCCGTTTGTATTCGCGTACGTAAGTTTTTTGACCCTGCTCTTCTTTTTCATTTCATACATCAAAATGTGAATAAAATTGACAATGACCATTGCAATTTAATCAATTGTGTCATCATTTTTTGGCAATTGAAATATTTCAGAGGAGAAATAGGGCAATGTTGTCTTATTCAAAACTTAAATAAATACAACACTACTTCCTACCTGTAAAATTTTATTTGTAGAATTCCAAGTTATCAGTTTTTCCTAATCTGTGCTACTGACTCATAATTCACTTACAAAGCCAAGAGAGTTTATCAACTTTGCGTTGACTGAGAATTTTGTTTGTTGGAGTGTGTTACTGATTGCACTGACAAATGATATATTTTTTAGTGCATATATTGGTATCCAACACTGATTCTAGGAACAACTAAAACATGCTGATTTAAATTGTGCACACTATTTATCATTATCATCTACTGTTCGTGGGTGGGGTGCTCGGACGTATGTAGATGTGACAGGGGTCCCAGCTGAAATCTTAGGGGTATTACCCCAAATGCGATGTGAAATATAGCTTCCAGTGATGAGAACACCATGCTAAAAACTCTGATACTTACACAAATTTCCTCAAAGAAAAGTGATCCTACAATCACACAGGAACTGCCTCTCAATACCGTGAATCTCCGCTGAGATCACTCGTATTGTAACTGTTCTGTTCATCCGAACACTTAATGCTAAATGGAGTACTAATTAACAGGGCTCTGGCTCAGAAAACATTACAAATGGGTCACATGACACTCAAATGATAATGTAGACTGATATCTAGTTGAAGATATAACACATATAAATATAACAGATAACTAGACGAATGTAATTTGTCAATACATATAAGCCTAGTGTGATACAGCAAAGCAGGTTTCGAATTTAAAATCAGCATAAAAGTTTACTTTAGAAAAAGTAAATCCCATGTCAGGTTATATAAAGTTTGTTTATCAGTGTTTTACAAAAATATTATTGGTTAAATATCATTCTTTGAACATCCTGGTCACAAAAGGATTTTAAATAATTCGTTAGAACTTAATAACTTTAATATATACACTTCAATAGATCATGCATATACATAATTATTTTAGCTCTCAAGTGCTTGTGATACTTCATTTCAACACTGGTTTGCAGTAGTCAGTAATCCATGATCACCTCTGTTGTTTCACGGAACTGTCTGACATGATGAAAGCATACATATGCTTAGATAGCTTCAGTCTGCTACAACTGTTTAAGAAAACACCGGTTCATAATTCTTCCCACTCTATAAAAGGTATTTTTATTCTATTGAATGAAATGGGGAAAAATAAGTATAAAATTATGCAGGGTGCAAATAAAGTCTCTTCAGAATTTGACCAACTCATTACATAACAAATTGAAATACAGATGCGTAAAAATAATAATTACAAAATGAAAAGTAAAAATTTAAGAATTTTTACATTAATTCACTTCTTCATGGACACCATTAGTGCCACCATACACATCAAGACGGGACTGGATTTCTTGATATGTTCTCTGCAGCATAGCGTCATCAATTGTGGCAATGACCTCAGTAATCCTTTGTTTTAGGTCAGTAATATCTCTTTTTTATTCAAATACACGATATCTTTCGATAACCCCATAGAAAGACAGACAGGAGAGGGATATCTGGTGAAAGACGTACCCAAGGAATTAGCCATCCGTTCCCAACCCTGAAACACACATATGCAATGTTATTAAAAACTTTGATATCTACTGAGTTCAGAAGAAAAAATTTAATTAAGATGTCTCATCAATTTTCTTTGTAATGTATTTACGAAATTATAGAGGTACATTATGAATTAAACTCTTTGCAAAAATAAAGATATGTGTGCAATTGAATGGAGTTAAAAATTTAAGTTTGATGAATTTTTTGCGTCTTGTTTGTTTCAAGAATGACATTGAATATTCAGTTCTGAGAGCTTCACCCCATAAATTATTGCCGGTAGTATAGTTAGGCAAGCGAGTCAGAAATTTTTTGCTTTATTAGCATTAATCTGGAAGTTGCAAGCAGTAGCAGCAAGCGAATTATCGCTGCCGTGGCGTCTGAAGGGCCAGAAGTTGACGACCGCGTAGCGTTCGTTCTCTTGTTCATATAATCAAGTTCTCCAGCTCACAGCAACACATTACACTCTAGTGGTAATTCAAGTAACACAATTATGCCCGCATTATGAATGAATGTACGAGCTCAAGAGACATGATGAATTGACAGCCTGCACAGAGAGAAAATTGGGTTCCGCAACTGGAATAAAAATGTTTTTGTACTATAATAAATGAAAATACACCAGAACCAAACTTATTTAATACCTACAGTTTGTTTGATAAGTATTTTTAAAGGAAATTTCATTCGCTTTAAACTGATGAAGCTAAATTGATACACTGAATAACGACAGCTTATAGTTTATTGTTCTAAAATTTTGTCGAAGGATGAGGAGAAGCTGCAATACGCCTAAGTTGTGCATACCTCACACCAATTTTAACGTCAACTGTGGGTAAAAAAGTATTGCATTAAATTTACCAGGGCTTAAACAACGTCATCTGTTTACGTCGATTTAAAAGATTGTGCTATCAGAGCAACTCAATGTCAGTAAAACAATTTTTTTAAACGGATTCATGTGTCTTCAAATCATCGCTTTGTAGCATAATGATTATAGGATGCAGTAAAAGATTTTACCAAGTATCGTGCACACATGAAGGGTGTCACGTTTACAAACAAATTATTTTTTTATGATAGTTTTCTGTACATTTTATTGAAATGATTGAAATTTTGCATGGTTGTAGGCACATCTAATATTCGTTAATAAAGGTTGTTTAGCAATTTTATGTCCATGTGAATAACATTCACGTGTAAATAACATACCTAAACAACCAAGAACCAATTAATTAATTTATGCACTCCAATCAAAGACGAAAATTAGTGAATTTATACACAATTTAATAATTTTAAAATACATGTTTTCTACTGTAAAAATTACAAATGCAGATTGTGTAACATTGAATGTTTGTTAATCAATACAATATATTATTTAAGGATATTTATAGCACAAGAACTCTTCCTAGAAAAACGGAAGGAAGTATTTTGTCTGTAAAAATAGTTAATTATTTTTCGATAATGGTGAACTGTTTCATCTGTTGAAAATTACAGTATTTGTCTGGGTTTATGCTTAGAGTTAAAGTGGCTTTTAAAAGAATAAATTTCTCATGATACAGTATTTGAAAACCTAATTAAATTAAAATAAGAGAACTTGTACGGTCAGCTCACCATCTCATCGTTTTTAACCCCATTTTCAATATGTATTCCAGGGTATTCTTTCAATCATAGAATGCAACATCAACATGCTTGGAAATTAATTTGGGCTTAACTGAAGAAGTAAATTTGTGTAGCACGGTTGCCAGTTATGCTCACGACCTCGATTTTCGGTTGTCAGCATTACTTTTACTTAAGCAATTCAGTGCATACAACTCCTATTCGAATAACAGAGTGTAATAAAGTTATCTGACATACTTAGATATTTCATGAAAAAAAATAGAATGAAGAGGAACAAATTTTAAAAGAAAGACTAAAACGTAAAATAAAACAGATAACGTTGTGATGTATATAAGGAAAATAAAAACATAATTTTCGTAAATTACTCTATTTCATTTTTAGTAAACATACAACTATGTCAGATAATTTGCCGCGCCCCATATGATACCACCACTTTCTTACTGACACCTGAACTGCAGATAACCGAGTTGCCTTTGTTATCTTTGATGCGTTCCCCGATCATTAAAGGATATTCAACATTAGGCAGTAAAGAGTACTGTTTGAAATCAAGTTTTATGTCTTCCCGTTCCCATTCAATCCATTTAACGTAATGGTTATACTTCACTAAGGTTCAACCATCCAGTATTTAATAATAATTTGCACAGGTGAAAAAAACTGAACACCATACCGTATATGAAAAATTATTATCGCTCCAACCATGTCACAACAATTTACACTGTACCATTGAATTTTCAATTATGTTTTGTTTAATCGTAGTCGACGTTTGGATCTAACCAACTCATTGCCTCCATTAGTTTCTTGCCCTGTTTAAATAGATTTTGTGACTGGACATACAATGAAGCTGTGACTTCTGTTATTCATTCTTTTATTGCTAACATGAATGGATCTTTCCTTCGGCTTTGAACAATTAATTTTTGATCCGCATCACAAATTGCAGGCTTACTGAAGGTTGCCTATGACTTGTACAACTAATTGTCACACAAACATGCAAAGGAATCTTGAAGTTAGCCATGCAAAGCTTGAATACAGTCAATCGAGTAGAAAACTACATATCTTAAAAAAATAATTCAACGTTATGGCGCTGGGCAAAGTGGGCGAAGCCCAGTAGATACACAGTTGACAAAGTACAAAGTTAACAAGAATACATATTTCAACCTATCGAACGTGTTATCAAGTCATAATTTGTTACACGAATAAAAATTACATACAAAACTATGAAAAATTTGCTCTACAGTATCCGCATAAGTTATTGGTTCAAATGCCTGCAAATACTTGATTCTCTAACTAATGACTGAATGCTTCTCCTCGCTCACCTAGTGTTATCACACATAGAACTTGAACTAATAACAACGACCAAGACCTAAAACTAACAAAGAATTATTTAAATTGACCATCAGGATTCGTTGTCTAAAAGCCTAAGCAAATTCAAATTTATTTCTTATTTTAAATCAAAATCGGAATTAATTTCCGCCCTCTTCATATTAAGTCGTGAAATTTACAGTTATTAGATTTTTTAAATACCCACATAATAGCCCAAAAGAATTTTAATTCATGGTTATTTTCTAGCTATTTGTGAAGATAATTTCTGAGGGATAAATCAAATTCAATGTTGATTTAACATTATTGTCCAGTCGTAAAATAATTGAACTAATTTCAAGTATATTCTACAATGTACTCTTTCGTTTGATTCGATATCATTTATACATTTAACATCAATTTTTTTATCAACAGGCATCAATTCATCACTCTAGCTCTGCATTCGTTCAGGATAAAATTTTTGAGTGCGATATGTTTGTTTACTGTAGTATACTATTTCAATGGATCGCCATGGATGTCTGATTTTATTTAAGCTCACTTATAAGAAAAATTTATACCCATAGCATCTCCTATGTTTTAGTACTCTAGTCTGTAACGTCCAAATGTAATGCGTCCTGTAAAATTAGTTTCAAAAATTGTATCAAATCTTGGAAGCTCTTTTAGGACTTAGAAAGCTACGAAAACGGATTTTTAAACGATGCACATACGGTGGATTACGGGCTTGATATAGTAGAGTCATATTCACACACATTTCCTAGCTTTTGCGAAAGTACTATATTGAACTATAAAGAAAGTACTATAGTAAAGTACTATAGTACTTTCTTTATAGAAAGTACTATATTTTTATTGCCGGCAGAATAATTGCAGTTCATTTTTAATATTTATGATTATTGTTGTTACTAAAGAATAATGTGTAAGAATACTTAAATATATCATCTTCAATGAAATTTCAGTGATGCACTTCAGTTTTAGTTTCAGGTAATTCCGACTGTTTCATAAGTTCTAAAATGTTCTAGCAAAGACGAGCTGTGGCTGTTAAAAATCAGATTCAGACGTTCTGGAGTAAATTAGCGCAAAACGTTTAGCGTATACAAGGTAATGTTGCTATTACCTACATAAAAAATACGTAAGACATCTGCATATTCAAGTTCAAGCATTACTAATACGGAAGGTCAGAGTCTTTAGCATTAGACCTAACAATTTGTTACACATACAAAAATGTTTAAATCTTATTAGAT
>VCRD01001576.1:0-54143 GCA_006783055.1 Trinorchestia longiramus | reverse complement strand
TTTTAGAACAATAAACTATAAGCTGTCGTTATTCAGTGTATCAATTTAGCTTCATCAGTTTAAAGAGAATGAAATTTCCTTTAAAAATACTTATCAAACAGACTGTAGGTATTAAATAAGTTTGGTTCTGGTGTATTTTCATTTATTATAGTACAAAAACATTTTTATTCCAGTTGCGGAACCCAATTTTCTCCCTGTGCAGGCTGTCAATTCATCATGTCTCTTGAGCTCGTACATTCATTCATAATGTGGGCATAATTGCGTTACTTGAATTACCACTAGAGTGTAATGTGTTGCTGTGAGCTGGAGAACTTGATTATATGAACAAGAGAACGAACGCTACGTGGTCGTCAACTTCAGGCCCTTCAGACGCCACGGCAGCGATAATTCGCTTGCTGCTGCTGCTTGCAACTTCCAGATTAATGCTAATAAAGCAAAAAATTTCTGACTCGCTTGCCTAACTATACTACCGGCAATAATTAATGGGGTGAAGCTCTCAGAACTGAATATTCAATGTCATTCTTGAAACAAACAAGACGCAAAAAATTCATCAAATTTAAATTTTTAACTCCATACAATTGCACACATATCTTTATTTTTGCAAAGAGTTTAATTCATAATGTCTCTTTATAATTTCGTAAATACATTACAAAGACAATTGATGAGACATCTTAATTAAATTTGTTGTTCTGAACTCAGTAGATATCAAAGTTTTTAATCACATTGCATATGTGTGTTTTAGGGATGGGAACGGATGGCTAATTCCTTGGGTACGTCTTTCACCAGATATCCCTCTCCTGTCTGTCTTTCAATGGGGTTATCGAAACATATATTGTATTTGAAAAAAAAGATATTACTGACCTAAAACGAAGGATTACTGAGGCCATTGCCACAATTGATGACGCTATGCTGCAGAGAACATATCAAGAAATCCAGTCCCGTCTTGATGTGTATGGTGGCACTAATGGTGTCCATGTAGAAGTGAATTAATGTAAAAATTCTCCAATTTTTGTTTTTCATTTTGTAATTATTATTTTTACACATCTATATTTCAGTTTGTTTATGTAATGAGTTGGTCAAATTCTGAATAGACTTTATGCACACCATGCATAATTTTATACCTATTTTTCACCATTTCATTCAGTGGAATAAAAATACCTTTTATAGAGTGGGAAGAATTATGAACCGGTGTTTTCTTAAATAGTCGTAGCAGACTGAAGCAATCCAAGCATATGTATACTTTCATCATGTCAGACAGTTCCGTGAAACAACAGAGGTGATCATGGATTACAGACTACTGCAAACCAGTGTTGAAATGAAGTATCACAAGCACTTGAGTGCTAAAATAATTTATGTATATGCATGATCTATTGAAGTGTATATGTTAAAGTTATTAAGTTCTAACGAATTATTTAAAATCCTTTTGTGACCAGGATGTTCAAAGAATGATATTTAACGAATAATATTTTTGTAAAACACTGATAAACAAACTTTATATAATCTGACATGGTATTTACTTTTCCAAAATAAACTTTTATGCTGATTTTAAATTCAAAACCTGCTTTGCTGTATCACACTAGGCTTATATGTATTGACAAATTACATTAGTCAAGTTATCTGTTATATATATGTGTTATAGCTTCAACTAGATATATTTCTACATTATCATTTGAGTGTCATGTGACCCATTTGTAATGTTTTCTGAGCTAGAGCCCTGTTAATTAGTACTCCATTTAGCATTAAGTGTTCGGATGAACAGAACAGTTACAATACGAGCGATCTCAGCGGAGATTCACGGTATTGAGAGGCAGTTCCTGTGTGATTGTAGGATCACTTTTCTTTGAGGAAATTTGTGTAAGTATCAGAGTTTTTAGCATGGTGTTCTCATCACTGGAAGCTATATTTCACATCGCACTTGGAGTAATACCCCGAAGATTTCAGCTGGGACCCTCTTCCCTGTCACATCTACGTCCGAGCACCCCACCCACGAACAGTAGATGATAATGATAAATGGTGTGCACAATTTAAATCAGCGTGTTTTAGTTGTTCCTAGAATCAGTGTTGGATACCAATATATGCACTAAAAAATTTATCATTTATCAGTGCAATCAGTAACACACTCCATCAAACAAAATTCTCAGTCAACGCAAAGTTGGTAAACTCTCTTGGCTTTGTAAGTGAATTATGAGTCAGTACAGACTCAGTCAGTACAGATTAGGAAAAACTGATAACTTGAAATTCTACAAATAAAATTTTACAGGTAGGAAGTAGTGTTGCATTTATTGAAGTTTTGAATAGGACAACATTGCCCTATTTCTCCTCTGAAATATTTTAATTGCCAAAAATGATGACACAATTCATTAAATTGTAAGTGTCATTGTCAATTTTATTCACATTTTGATATATGAAATGAAAAAGTAGAGCAGAGTCAAAAAACTTACGTACGCGAATACAATTGGAATATGGAAAAAAATTGCTACAAAACGAGTATAAACACAGTGAAAGAAACCGGAAAATCTTTGATCTGTGCAGTACTCCTATGA
This sequence comes from Trinorchestia longiramus, assembly GCA_006783055.1. NCBI lineage: Eukaryota > Metazoa > Arthropoda > Malacostraca > Amphipoda > Talitridae > Trinorchestia > Trinorchestia longiramus. Next base: position 51,600 of record VCRD01001576.1, on the reverse strand, counting down.
ATCACTTGAATTTTGAAACAGTAACCATCACTAGTTGCCAATGTTGAAGGAGGAATAAAGTATTTATTATTACAAATAAAGCTTTACCGCATTTCTTGAGTGTGAACATAAAATTTCCACGTCTCTTTCATCTGTAATGCATTGAACACCTAATGGGATAGCCAAAAATGATTCCATGTTTAAATTGGGATAGCCAATTTAATTGAATTTAAATTCGTTTAAAAGGTACTGCCAGAAAATCATATTTATTACTATATTCAATACGTTCTTGTGGCCAAAACGTGCTCTTATTAGTAGACATATTTTAGTATAAAGCCAATGCATAAAGAAAGTAATACTGATGAATGATGTATTTCTGTGTATTACTCCATCAGCTCAGAATAATTTTCTTGATAAAATATAGAATTGTATGATACAATTTAAGTAAAATTTGATAACGCACAATGCATTTTCATTAAACTGCATTTCGATGAGAAAAATCGGTTTCTATATATGGTGGCTCATAAAACAAACTTAATTGAAATCATATTTTCATTATCTTACATCGATATGTTTGCTCCAAAATCTCCCGGAGCAAAAACAGTTTACTGTAATTAGTAAAAGAGAGTTGCCAGGGTTTGTTTAAGACAAATTTCTTGTGTAGATATCGATGGGGAGGTTGTAGGGAGCTTGTGATACGGTCAGAAACATGTAAACAATTTGATATTGGAAGTGATGCGGTGTGAAAGTTGACAGTAGTACTTAGAAAGGCAATGTTTCTCACTTACTGAATATGTAAGAAAAGTTTTGTAGGGCTACTGCCGTAGAATAGAAATACCTGGAAGATTTGAGAATATTGCTCCGGGTGCAACAGAAAATTGACCACCTCATGAAGTAATTAAAATCTTAAAGACTACGAACCCTATTAATTCACAACTTTCCAGGGATTTCACCAAAAACTATTATACGGGTGGCAGTTGGGAGAATCAATGAGGTATTCTGAATAATGTATCTGTATCTGAAAAAAGAACAGGTTAAAACGTTTTGTATCGGTTTCATAATGTCTCACCATTAGAGAAATGGCAAGAGAAATAAGATAAGATTTACTTTAATGTTTAGTGTTGGTACCAACATTCTCTGACTTCTACCTCCAGGCCTTTTCAAAAGCCACCGAGAAAATATAAATAAGTTTGAAATGGTAGGAACAGTGATGACGCTCAATTGCTATAAGCGTCATCATTTACACCCTAGAAAAGATGAGATCAATTGAAACACATAAAATTTATCCATGGGCTCGTGAGCGAGAAACTTCAGCTTAATAGTTGAAACTGCAGTAACAGAAGACTCAGAAATTAATTCCTATATGAGACTTGTGACGTTACTTGATACCACGACGTGGAAAATTAAAAAATCAGGGAGGGTGCGACATCATCTTTGATAATGGGAAATTTTATTATTCTGTAGTTACCATTTTCACTGATGAGAAGAATTTCGCTTAAGATTCAAGCTCACAGACACACAACCTTACTCTGGCATAAGAACTTTACGAGAAAGAAAAATAATTGTATTTTAAGGTTGAAAACACAACGTAATGTAATGGTTTTTGTTTTACTAGTTTTCGATTGTGAGAAAATGTAATTGGTCCTGTTTGAAAATTAAGGCAGACTAGAGGCTAACTAGAGCTCTTTTTGTTTTAATTTTGAACAAAGTAAAATGCTTGATTCTTACAACATAGATAACTGGATGCAAAACAACTAAAACTTGAATAAGAACAGTAAGGCCTTTTAGTTTTTTTTAATTCTGATGGAACTGCTTGACATACTAATGAAGTACCTCAAAAATTTATCTGAGGTGAGTTTCTAGGAGATTTTGAAATATGGTACCACCGCTTTCCCTTCTCTTTTGATTTCAATCCTTCTTGACATCAGCATCTGGAATGGACAGTCAGAAACGCATAGAATAGGGTAATAGGAAGCCCTTCGATCAATTCCTGGGTTGCTACCCAAGTCCCATGCCATCTCACATAAGGGCGTTAACACGTTAACCGCCACATGTACCACCGGTGGTACATTTGAGGGTTTCACTTACCGCCGCATGTACCACCGGTGGTACATTTCCAAATTTTTAATAATTATTTTCAAAAATTAATTTAAAATATTTACGGAAGGTTAAATGATAAAGTCGTAAAATGGTAAAGTCGTGGCGGCAGTGACAAATCTCTGATATCAGGCATGGCGGTTAACGTGTTAATCACGCACACTTACTGCAATCATACACAAGCCCCAGAAGAAGGCTGTGGAATCAGTACTTTTTAGAACTTGCAGGTTCTTTCTCCAATATTTATCGAGATGATTTCTGAATGAGCGCACAGTTCAAGCAAAAACGATATTTTTGGGTCGCTGCTACCGATTTTTTTAAATTTTTCATAAAAAATTTTAGAGCCGAGAATGGCTCAAAGTTACCCAGAATTAGTTTACAGCAGTTATTTCTGGTTCACACGTTACTGTCTCTGTTGAGAAACCCTTCTAGAGTAACAATATCATGACCGTTAACATATGTACAGGTTTCAATGAGTTGTCATCACAGTCTTCTCCGTTATGGAGATGAGCTCAAATTGCTCAAGACGTCTGTCGTAGATAGAATCACCTTTTGTCGATGTCGATAATGAATGTAATGCACTAAGAAAAAAGGAGAGAGAGCCATTTCCAAAAACCGAGTAATTCTTGATACTGCCCAGTCAGAACTTATTCAAGAGCGTTTTTAACAGTTTAAAATGAATACTTCATATTACATTTGAACTTCATTCCATTCGATGAGCTTCCAATCAAAAACCAGGATTAATTTGTGATCAAAATATTTTTGCTGCTCTAAATAAATTCAATCTAAATTTCTCAGGTGGCCTTTAAGCGTAGTGATACATATTTATTGATAGAAAATAAAATACAACAGAGTTAAAAATCGTTCAGAAAGTTTCTTCTGATGTCTGCAATCATTTTTAAGGTGCAGCAGCTTAAAGCTTAATCAAACAATTGAACCATATTGACATTAGCATCCAGTCTTCTGACCAGCGTGAGGAATGCAATCTCAAGCGTTAGACATCAACAGCAGCGGGTGTGAAACGAACAGATGAGACGGAAGGTAAACACAGGAAGCTGTGGTGGACTTGTGCTCTTTCCTGTCATTATCGCATTATTGGTGAAGGATGCATTCACACAAAAAATACATTTTACGTTGTATTTTCTAGTGTTTTATTTGGTAGATGAGGTGGGGCATCATTAGAGCACTGTCACCATTCACACAACAAGTTCCATTTTAAAACGCGTTTCATACTTGTTTTTACATTTCCAGTCGCGTTTGAATATGGTTTATAAGTGTAACCTTACGCGATTATGTTGCTTAACAGAATAAACCTAATAATAATTTGCTTCACGCTCGTGACCAGTTTCTATGATATTTTTAAGCAATCATCGTGCCTAACCTCTCGAGCATAATAGCTATATTATTATTAGAGATGGTCTGGATGTAGATTTTCCAACATCCGGAAATGAGGATGCCAATTTTTAATTTCGATAGCTGCAGATGCAGATGCGGATATACTGTCTTTTTTTACATATATTCAGATGTGATAAATGAGTTTCAGTCACAGATACGAAATGAAAACAGTTATACTGTCAGAGGGAATCATTTCTTCAATGAACACAACTAATCAATGAGGTAATTCAATAATTTAGTGATCTCATAAATGAAGTTATGCAATGGTAAATTGTAACAAAACTAGCGTAAGTTTAAAGGTAATAGTATTGAGTGAGTTCATCATCTGTGTTACGAGGATGCAGGACGAGGATCCAACTCAAATGCACCCCTCAACCTCTTTCCCAGCCACCACCCATTCGGGAAAGGCTGCTACTTACTTACATTTAGTAGTTGTAGCAAGTTGTGTTTTAAAAAGAAAAAAGTTTCTGTACTCGCTCAGTAGCTAATCTGAATCTCCTTTCATCATATATGATACCAGATCCCCTGAATAGGCACTTGCTGGGTACACTGCTGGAGGGACAGGCTATGTATGTCCTAGCAATTGTAACAAGGAATGGATACAACCGAGCATTCATGTGCTATTATACTAAAAGAGAAGATCTATTGACATTTGCATGCGTTTCATTCTTTGATATTTGTCAATCTTTGTGGCAGTTTCTTTGGAGGCATCTGTTCGACAACGTTCTTCAGTATTGCTATCTGAAGAAAGCAAGACACTCATTGTGTCTGTAACGTTTCTGATGCCACTAGGTACATCTGTCTGCAATATTTTTCTTTTATTTCTTGTGTGTTCAGATCCTTTTTCTCCATCCTGGTTTCCTGTTTTTTTCATATGAGTTCCCCAAATTTGCAATACATCTTTCATGTGCATGTGGTTCCAACAATTTTTCCTTGTATCTCGGATCCAAAAATTTGCGATGATATACAGGATGTTGGGTTGTAATTTATCCAACCTTGCACTCATTTCTGACAACAGCTTAGCTTTCATAGATTTAACATCCTGATCTTGTTCTGTTGTCCTTAAGGTTGACTGTCAATGTGGCAATAAGAGGTATAGTCTCTGAGATACAAAATGAGGCACCTCCGATGCTCTTGGTTATTTCATCCAAAGGCTTGAGGAAAGCAACATAGTTCTTTATGAGGACATCATATGATGCAGGAAGTGGCTTTACTTTGCTATTACTGACAGCATGCAAAAATGCAGCCTCTTTCATTTGAGAAATTCTGTTTAACATATGCAAGCTGCTGTTCCAGTATGTTGCATCGCTTTGAACAACACTAAGTTGCTGCACATTTAGTCATTCGTGTTTTTTTAACTCTTCTTGGGTAGTTGCTGAATTGTTGAAATGTGTTTAAATGGCTCCAAAACTGGAAAACAAATCGATTACACTTTTCTAAGTCGTAACTCCAGCTCTAGCAACCAGTTGCAGTTGATGTGTAGAGCAATAAAAATTATTCAGTTCTGACAGAAACAGAGTTTTTTATGTTGGTACCTGCATCCCGCATCACACAGTGAAATCTCTTAGAAACAGTTTTCCACTTGTCCAGCCTTTTCAGAAACGTTATACATAAGTATGTACTTACCAGTATGGTGCTCCGTCAAATGTTCTGCACACAACACAAAATGCTGTCAGTGAAATTGGTCATCAACTGAATGACAAGTCAGAGATAAGAGAGACACTCTCGATGTGTTGTCAGACCATGTGTTTGTGGAAAAAGACAGTTTTGATGTTTTAATGAAATTAGAGATGATTGACAATATGTTTTCATTGACTGAAGGGTACATGTTTTCACAGATCTTGTCTCTACAAAAGTGCCTTTTTCTCGATTCCTATCATGGAGACGCTTCTTCCGTAAGACGTAAAAACTACTGTATTCCTAATGAATGAAGGACAAGCCGTCTGACACCATCATTTCAGCAACTATAGCATCCAGAAATTTTGTTTGGTCATCCTTTTTGTCCCATGATTTATTTTCATCAATACATGTCACTATCACCAGCTTGGTCGACTGGTGAGCGAGTCTGCTTGCGAGCGGAAAGACCCGGGTTCGAATCCCGCTGCCGACATGGTTGACGCGGCTAGAAATACGGCATGGGACTTGGGTAAACAACCGAATAATTATCGAAGTAATTATCCGACCCAAGAATGGGCCAGAAGGTTCGTTCCTATAGCCTCATTCTATTCTATTCTATTCTAATGTCTGCTGCTTACTTCCATACTTGTTGACGGCGTCTGTGACTGAGCAACATTTTTTCTCCCAACATTTTCTTCTGTTTCTATTAACTCTTTGAACTCACTAGGATGCATAAATTTCAAGTGGTTACGTAATGATGTTGTTCCTTTTCCCTTACGGGAATAGTTTGTGCTACAGGCATTACATTTTGCCAGATCGTTAGAAACGTTTTTAAAATACTTCCACACTGCGCTGGTTCGAGGAGCCATTACGTCTATATAAATGTAAATAATTATTTTATTTAAACAATCTAAGCAGCAATGCAAAATCTATAGTTTGAGAATAATAGTAACTAAAACAAGTAGACATTTCAGGCACAAATAACTAGTACACTTTCATCAAATAATATTGCCCTCAGAAAAGAATCACACACACTTGACAACTCAAAAACAGTTGACCACTGCCTATCATAACAAACAAGTTTAAATATTGAATCTGCACAAAGCAATCAGTAATCAGCACGGCAAAAATAAGCTAACAATACGACTATTGAATCAATACTGCACAGTGTGAATCAAATAATTATTTACTTCATTACACGACGTATCACATTTTCTAATCAGTAAACGAAAAATGAATAAGGGAATGCAGATCACCTGAACCCGACTACGTGAACACAGGACCATCCCTACTGTGACACTGTGACGACCGACAACACACCCTCAGATAGCATTACATGTTAACTGCCGTTCCCCAGTCTGTCCCTTGTACAAACACATCAGTTATCAACTTTATCATATGTATCATACAAGCGCTACTTGAAGTATTAATGAAACACAGCATAAGGTTTAGTTGATTGTTTTCCAAATTATCTGCGAAATGAAAGGAAATGGGAACTTTTTACCCTAATAACTTATTATTTCAGACATCTGCGTAGCATCCATATCAAACAGTACATATGTAGATGCGAACCTGAAAAATTATGCGAATATCTGCATATTTAAATGCGAATATTCGCACCAACTTTAATTATTATTATCGTAGTTATAATAGTTATATTTATACTAGTACAATAGTTATAATTTTAGATGTTATGAGGGTCATCAAATTATTGAAGAAGTGAACAAAGTGCTGCATAGTGCAGGAAATCATTCACTGAATAACCAAGGCCTAAATTTTATGATGTAATTCAAAGTTACAATAATTCTAATAATCATTGGTACGTTCGTTTTGACATATCTTTACATTTTCTTTTCAAGTTGTGTAAGTTTGCCCCGAATAATCTTTATTTACAAGGCTGCATTATTATGTACATGAGAGGGATAAAGTATTTGAATGTTTTTTTACAGAAGTGTCAAATATCACTATTTACAAATGACTGCATCGTGTAAAAGCAGGTTGTCCATTTTAATTATGTAGTTTTTTGCCCAGCCACCGTAGTCGAGTGGTATGCGGCCCGTATTTTGTATCGGGTCTCTGCTTGTGCAGAAAGACTGCGTGCGGGTTCGAAACCCGGCAATGAATACGAGCTGTTTCTCGTTTCACGCCGTGAGCTCGCACTTATCGGTAAGACCTCAACTCATCGCCCATGGACACATCCCAGGATCGTCGCATGGACCTCACCATCATCCTTACTCTAAGAATGTTAACCTTAAGAATTTAAAAACCAATGTACTAAATGTCTATGTACTGTGTACTTGATTGGAAATAAAGATTGTTTTGTTTTAAAGGAGTTCCAGCTTTCTTCCCTGAGTTACTGAACGACAGAATGTCAACGATGAGATTATCGAAGCGGCAGAATTTGTAAATATAAATGAAACGCAGTTTGTGCAAGTGATAATGATAATGAAAGGGAAAGCAGTGAGGAAACTTGAAGGGGGAATTGCTGGAGACGGTGTGAAGAAGTTGTCATGGGAGGGGGAGGACAACGACCGCTGCCCCGCAATCACTGATGCAAATCAGGGCCGCGCACAGACCCTGTCGTGGTGTTGTTGTTCTTAGCAGGACTTTGTGTTGTTGTTCTTGGCAGGACTTTGTATTGTTCTCCGTATTTGAACTTTGTGTTGTGATCAGCAGGACTGTGTCGTTGGTCTTATCAGGGCTCATCTGTAGTGTCCGAGATGATCTGGGTACGGTTTGCTGTTTTAAATTTTAAAAGTATCATATGTTTTTGTGTTTCTCTAATAGTACTTTTAGTATTTTGGACATCTACTGTTGTTGACAGCGGCTCCTTACCACTACTATTCACAGCTGCTCTTCACCACTGTTGATAATTGTTGGTGTAAAAGAAATCATATATGTTCATATTGCCCTGCTACACGCAACGTGCATCTTTTATGTGTTAATAGTAAAATGAAGTTTCTGTAGTCCTACACCTGAGAATATAAAAGTAAATTATTTACAAGTTATTGTTGAAAGCCAAATTATATTCAACTTGTTATAGCAAGGGAAGGCAAAGTAAGCAAATTTTCTTCAACTATGATGGATTTTGTATGAGAAACTTTTTTTATTTATATTTTTAACAACTTTCATCTCCTCTCGCAATATTACTGGCGGAAATATGATCATCAAATTGCAAAAAAATTGTATTGGTTTGTCTTCGTTCAATAAATGTTATTTTCTGCTTGTTTCTGTCTAGAACCCTTCAAACTTGGCTTTTATAACTTAAACGGCAATGTATTGATATTAACCAAGTTTTTTGCATTCCGGACATGTTCAATGTTGAGTTCCTGAAAGCGATTTTTTGAAAACTTCTTATAAATCTCATGAACTTTCTCGAAAGTTTCTACTATAAGTTTCAAATACATACATAACGTCATGACAACTGTTGTCAGATGTCAGTATAACAACAAGGAATTTAAACTCATTTCAGTGTCCTCCTAGCTGTCATAGAGCAGACAAGTCGTCATTGTAAGATGCATTCATCTCTGATGGCATCTGTAGCTCACAAATATACGTATTTTGTTATGTTATATCTGTGGAGACAAGAGACAAAAATACTCCGTGGCACACTCAGCTAAAATGTATGAGGCCCAGAAAAGAAAATTTGGTGTGATTAAAACAAACCTTGGGTACCTCATCTGACCTACTTAGCAAAAGAACTTTGGAAGTTAAATTTGAAAGTATTGCTCAAACTTTACACATATATGCACTCTTATTTAGATAATGTAATTTTTAAGTTTAATGATTATGTTTCGAATATTTTCCCGTCTGAATATTTCTTACAATTTTGTTTCACTAGCCGTGTTGGAAATGGTGGTTAATAAGTTTTCACAATCGCACATTAGTGTCCACAGGATAATCGATGTTTTTTTGTACAGGACCATTGGCAACAACCATAAAATTATGGAATCGTAAAATATTCAGTATTCAGTATTTCATCTTTTTGTATCATTTGCTACGTTCAACGTGTCGCAAAATCATGTTTTTACGTATCATGTTAACGAATTTTACAATTTAAAAACCAAAACGATACTATTTAAAACCTTCAATAACACAGGGAAGCATATTAGTACTTTTATACTTATTTTTTATCTTGCCATTTGGCTAGATGGCACCGAGTGGAAAACAGAGCCATGAGATTGTTAGCCTCGCAAATTTGGTGGGAACCAACTGACCACTCAAATAAAATGGGCTTCAGCATGCTTCTCAAAATCCATATCCTTGACTTTCATCTTCATAAATTAAAAGAAAGGGGCGAGCTGAGAAGAACAAGGAAAGTGCTTTTACCAGGATATATTATATAGCTTCCAAAGATCGTACAACAAAAACATGATGGTCGAAGAAAATGTTTCAGTAATATGAGGTAGTTAGAGGTCACTCAGGAGAGAGTACGAGTAAATAGTTGATATTAGTAAGCTTTAGAGCTTCTACAGATGAGAGAGGTTAAAGTACAGCGAAGAAACTAATTGAAAGCATATTTAATTTAGGCGTGTGGAAGTCAGCATATGACTTTAAGTAGAGCTCAAATCAAACAAATTAAATTGATTGACACCATCATAGAGAAGCTTATTATGAAATCCTGGCAGGACATCAAAAAAGTAATAATGATGCATGCAATATTAAATGACCTAACAAAATGAGAAATACCTGGCAATGGCCTCGAAACATGAATGATCGTATAAATGAAGTACAGCAGACAAAATTGAATGCGTTGTCATAGTCAGAATAGCTACAAACTAAACATAAACATATTAGAATGTTGAGTCTTATGATAGTGTCGGTTCTACCAGAAGATCCATTTGGTGCTCTAATTTTTATATACAAATAAAATTTACAAATGAAAAAAAACTCGAATGATCAGGAGTTAAATAGACAAAGAATGCCCTTAAAATTTCGGGAAACATCTAAGAAAATTTGAGAATAACGACATCGCAACAGTCGTATAAACGCAAGCTGATTCGCTCCTCGTTTCATCGTTAGACATTGTTATAAAATTTATTTTTGTATCATCAGTATTTTTAAGTGCTGTTAAGTGTTCATTTTTGTTTCTGAAAGGAGACTGTATTTCTCTAAATTTGTCAGATTGTATTTCCCATTGAAATGGCTAAAGTCTCCTGCAGCATATAGAGTAAATATTTCACATTATTCTGCGTCAGAACCTATCGTCCACCTTTTAATTGATGGGCAATAAGCAGGAGTAGGTTAGGCGATAAAATTCTAAATTTTTATAAAAGTCATTCTTCGATTATAAAACTAATTATTCCAAAGTACGCATAACATTGGAGGAATCTAAAAAAAATATTTCTGACTCATTTCCTTGATGCACACAAGCTTAAATTCTTCGTAAGTTTCTGCTCAAATGTTTCCTAGAATTTGAGACTTGATGCCCGCAAAAAGCTTCACCTCCGCTTTTCACTGCCGATTCACGCTAACCGAACTTTTCCAACACTTCGTTACGATGATTAGTGGTCACTGCCGTCTTATTCCGACGTATTTGAACTATATTGTACATTGTATTGTATAAAATATTTTTAAAACGTAGGAAAAGTATTTCTGTAGAAGATCATCTTGGACAAAAATGCTACTAAACATCAAAAATTTGTCTATTAACATTATTTAGGCCGTTGTCGATTCTGATGAACATTAAAAATAATTTATTTCAGTCGTAAATTAAAAATTTTTCGTTTGAAAATTGGAAGATATCGCTGGAAAGACGAATAAATATGAGTGTTAATTTGCGCGGTATTTCGTTCAGTCAACTGGTGAGTTATTACGGCAGTGCAAGTGCCTCTTCTCCAGACCATATTCTCTTTCTCCTTCCATCTTTTTTGAACTCCCCATCTGTATCTTTCAAAAGTGAAGCTAAAGGAGCGTCTATATAGTGTATCATAGTTCTTTTTAGGCCCAGATCGTTCTTGCTAGACTATAGTTTAATTTGTGAAACTGTTTGTTTTCCAACTTTGGCGATTTGTCATTATGCGAGTCATGTATGGTTAAAGCAGACACGCAAGCAGCTAAAACATTTTCTTGAAAGAAGTAAAGTGTGCCAAAAAACAACTTCAGAAAAAATTCGAGTTGATTGAAGAGTTTTTAGGGAGTACCAAAATTTACAATTAAATACAGAGAAGTTACGATTCTGCATACAGAGAAGTAAGCTTTCCTTCAGTGAAAATATGACAAGACCTACATCGCATGATTTATACAGTAAGTATACTACGAAAATGAAACTTAAAGGTGAAAATAAGCTACTTTCTATGACAAATTTTAAATACAACATTAGAAGATAGGTCCCGAAAACCTATACATGCGCGATTTGTGGCCAGGCTTCAATGAAAATAAGATCTGCTGACTGTATGAGAAAATTCAATATTAAAATTTGCCAGAGGAAATAACTGAAGGGAGGTAACGAGGATAGTAATACGTAGACTGAATAAGTTGGCAGAACGCAATAGTAAACAATCTAACCAAACAATCTTTATTTCCAATCAAGTACACAGTACATAGACATTTAGTACATTGGTTTTTCAAATTCTTAAGGTTAACATTCTTAGAGTAAGGATGATGGTGAGCTCCATGCGACGATCCTGGGATGTGTCCATGGGCAGGGAGTTGAGGTCTTACCGATAAGTGCGAGCTCACGGCGTGAAACGAGAAACAGCTCGTATTCATGGCCGGGTTTCGAACCCGCAGAAGTCTTTCTGCACAAGCAGAGACCCGATACAGAACACGGGAAGCAGACCGCTCGACTACGGTGACTGTAGGGAGTGATTCGTTTGTTCTCTCGTTCTGCTTTGGTATGCAAAGCCACAAACTTTTCTCTACTCGAACACATTAGCAGCCTTCTACACTGTACAAAAGGCAGTTGTGGGTTTTAAATGCATGTTTAAACATCCATAGCTATAATCAAGGGAACAAGTCTATGTGACTTGAAAATGAAGGATGACCTGGCTCAAAAGAGCTTGGCTAATCAATATTTTGTTTGTTTGAATTACATTGATCATTTTTCTGTGAAGAAAAGGGAAACATTTAGTGACACTTGCTGAAGGCAGAATAGGAATAGAACAGTAGTTTTTTTCATACACTTGTACAACGTGTAATGATTTAAATTTTGTACACACGCTTATGTGGAATTGACAGTCACAAATCTGTCACACAAAGATTTTTGTGTAATAGAAAAATTGTGATAAAAAACGGTCTTTACTCAAAAAACAGTGCTTTCATTTAGTTTTTGACTGACAGAAGAAGTTTCATTTCAGAGTAATTGACATTAAAAATAAATTATTGGATATTGTTCGTTTTTTACAATTCAATCCCACAATAACGAATTTGAGTATTCGATAGAAGGCGAGGCTGAAGTTCACCTCAAAAAATTCTATCAATCTATTAGAATAAAAGAAGAGAAGTACAAAGATCTGATATATTTACGAAGTTTAGTTACACCATCATATCTTGAGATATTTGTTAAATTTTGTTGCAAATAATTCTTAAGAACTCTTTAGGTTTTTAATTAACTTGAACTTACAGTAGGTTGTCTATTTGCTACTGAAAACTGCTTACGCAAGAGAGGTGGAAATGTTCTTTCAGAAATACTCAAGATAATATGCACACTTTTTGTATATATATATATACATAATGTATAAATATTTGAATGTTTATATACATATGTATGAGTTATTTATTTATAAAATATATACATATAGGTATGAGTATTTACTCATAGGTATGATTGTATGTACATATATAATAGTGTGTGCGGATACAGAATATTTGTTGATATACGTGTTTGAGTACAGAATAGAATAGAACAATGCAATAGGAACGAGTTGTTTGGCTCCTTCTTGAGTCGATTCCCAAGTCCCATGCCGTCTAAAGTAAATCCATTAATCATGCACCTTAACCACGTAAGTCAATTCAGTCACGAGTACGCACTTCTCTCACACACAGGTATTTCTGTCAAGCGCATGCACCACAGTCATACACTGGCTCCACATGTTAGAGACATAGAATCAGTATGTTATAATACCGAGGGTTCCTAATTCACTAAGTATTGAGACAATCTTTGAATGTGTTTACCGTGCCAACTGAAACGATATATATCACTCGACAGAGGGATTTTCTCTTCCTGTTTCTGGTATAATCTTTACCAAAAACTCTTTTCTTCAGCTCTTTCCTGAGGGCACCGCCCCTACTACCACCTGAGCAGTACTGGGTTTGTGTTGTCCATTGGTGTGTGAGATGGTCTTCAAATTCATAACCTTTGTAACACATCAGAATGTAGGTATCTTTTTCTTGTTTTGATGTGGAAGTGTAATTTTAGTCATATATATGCAGAAGTTGTCTCGCACTAGTCGAGGAGCAGTCATCGTGTCAATCGTCACTAGTTTTATTTCCCAACTGGTCTGCCTACTTTCCATAGGCGTTCGACTGGCCTCAGCCACCTCATTGGTCGTTGCAGAGTGGCAGCTTGCAGCGGGACCGCTTATTGTTTTGATGTGGCGGCTCACTATGCTATTCCTACGAGATAGCGTTTGTAGAAGGAACCAGGCAATTCACTACACACTCGAATAGGGATTTAATGATGTACAAATCATGTACGAGCCACATTTACCCGCCTATTGTACGTGTTCATTACTCGGTAAATATGCGATCATATCGGCTTACAAAGAGCAAGTTTTGTGATGGCAAGGGCTCCCAGCCTGCTGTACAACTGTGAATTCAACTTTCAAGACCGTCAGTGGACATTGTACAGTGTTCGAAGAGTGGGTGCAGATTATATTCAACGACCTAAATTGTTTGTTCAGCAACAGCTGTACGGATTACTCTCTTACTAAAGTTGAGAAGCATTTACGAGGTAATGGCAAACAGCAATCCTCAAAAAAATGGTATGCTCAAAGTTTTAAGCTGTCGTGGTTGAACAGTGCTGAACTTCTAAACTGTTTACAGCAAAATGATAAAAATGGTAGAGGCTGAAACTGTGTCACTTCCAACGTTGTGCTAAAAATGCTAACAAGTTAATGCTTACTGTTCAGAAAATACTGAAAAAATGAGAAATTTTTCGACTTCGCAATGTCTGCTATTAAGTTGAATTATTTATAGCTCAAAAACTGTTCCTTTGACTGAAAACGCAGCAAAAACTAATTTACTAATACCAGATGATATTGCTGAAGATCACAAGCCTTGCCTTTATACATGTTACTCAGCTGAAATCATCAAAAAGTCTTTCTCGATAGTGATATTGTTAAAATCTGCATTCGAAAAAATGGCACACGTTATACAAAATCGCTTTGAGCATTACAAATGGAATTAAATTTCAAAACTTTTCAGCGAACAAAGGTTTTTAATTTTACCACAGGCATCTCAGTGGTAAATCTTCGCTCTTGTTGTTTGCTTTTTTTGATGAACATATGCTCGACGTTCAAGATGTTCTTCTGGATGTTGTTGGTTTCTACAAAACAGTGAAGTCAGCTGTAAACAACATGATTGGATTTGGCTGCGATAAATGTTCAGTAATTATTAGCGAAAGGAGCGTGTTCCAAATTCTGTTGAAGAAATGATGTTCCAATTGTATTTTCAATAGTCTTCGTTTGTCATTAATTTGCACTTTGTTCAAGCTGTACAGTAGAAGTGTGACCTTCATATTTGACGTAATTTTTTAACATTTGACTGCCTACTTCGGACGAAGTAGTAAACGTCAAAATAATTTCAAATTGATACAAAGTGTTGTTGGCTAAAAAATCAATTAGATTCCAAAACTTTCACAGAGTACATGCATTATAGCGTGATAATGAAATTAGGAAACATACTCGTATTGTTCGGTTTATAACTATTCACTTCTGTATACATTTTTTCATGATCCAAATTTTGCCAATAAATTGTCAGTTAAACCTATTTTCTAGCAACTAAGCTGTTAACAACTAATCTTTTTTATGAACCAACATTTAGGTTTTTCATTTCATGGGAAGTGGCATCTGCATGTTTTCTGTCTGACATGCTCTTGGGAAAAAAGTTGGAGATATATAGGTGGGCTCACAGAAATCAAATCACAACAACAGATGGGTGGACTTTGTTCGCGAAGAACCACCTGAGCCATTCTCACCTCCCATGGGGAGCAAGTGAGTCGTCAAGACACTGAAAACGTGTCGGAAGGTGTTTGTTTTGACGAATTCAGTGACAAAAAACTGATAAATCTGAAATTTCACTAAGTGTTGTGGATATCATCGTAATTTTTAGGATTATTCAGCTGGTACTTGCATAAATTTGCCAGGTTGTTAGGTGCCTAACATAAGCATCCCCAGAGTGGTTCTAACATTACGTTTTGATGTTTTGATAGGAAAAATTCCAATAAAGTCCACCCATCCGTTGTTCTGATTTTACTGGTGTAAAAATCACCTTATTTTAAAGATATCACCGTACCACCTTATTGCTTCACCTGTGCGGTACAGTTTTATCATGACCCAACAGTCATCACAATTTCTTTTTACTATGTGAATAATAGGCGGCATTTTTTCATTCAAAAGTACATTTCAAGGTAGATAATGCATACCTGATACATTTTTCTCTACACAAAAATTGTAAAACAGACGCTAAAAGAAAATAACTTGACGTTTTTTATACAAGACTAAATTTCTAGGGTATGCATCACCTGCTTTATAATGTACTACTGAATGCCAGAAAATTTTCTCTATTTTTACTTAATGATGCAGTTCTTTTGATAGAGATTATTCCACATGAACAGATTTACTGCCAAAAAACGCCAGTTAAAAATTATGGCAGTAGAGGAAGTGTAACTGGCACTGGTTCTGGTAGTAGGTAATAGACTGTCTTACTTCTAAACCAGTTGTGCACCAGTACAGCACTGATTACATTTCGTTTGGATTCCTTTGATCTGGAGCAGAAACACCACGACATATGCTTCTCGCCACGATCTGTTGACTGTGGCGAGAAGCTGGCAAACCTACCTATGGTCCCAAGTATCATAAGTTGAAATGACATCGTCACACAAAACACTCCTATTGATGTAAGAGACCTATGGAATATATCAAAGACTTTGAACTAATCGAATTCACCAGAATCAGCAATTAACCAAGATTGTAACCACTCCCGACAAAGCGCAAGAAGTAAGTTATGCTCTTGCAGAAATCGTTGACAAAAATACGAAACTGCGTACAACTGCAGAATCAGTAATATATCATAAATTATCAGTAGGCTGTAAAAATATACATATTATGTGTAACGAAAGATATGAAACTCCCCATATCAAACAGCGTCATCGTAAATCTTAGATGTCTCAAAATGTTGTCACAATCGATAGCCATCATTTCAGATGCTGAATATTTTGGCAATCAGACGAACGAGTCAACTATCACTGAAAATGCTTAAACCTTAGCATTTATAAGGATTGTTCGTAAAGAACACGTAATTGAACAATTTTTCTTTTGCAAGCCATTTCCAAAAACAACAATAAAACAGAAAATTTCTGAAGTTGTCGGTGACGATTTCAATTCTCACCAATTGTCACAAAAATCATGCGTAGGCATCGGCATGGATGGTGCTCTCACTGTGTCGGGAAGCTATAAATGATTAATTACAATGGCAAAACAAAAACTCATTGTTTTCTCTCACTGTTTCCGGCACATAATAGCCGTTATTTTTAAATTAGTGGTACCTGAGATTCAAAAAGTATTAGATCGGATAATCAAATAGTTATCTACATCAAGAATAGACTATTTTATGTAAGGACGTTTTCAACACTATGTTTTATCATTGATTCTTCCTATGCACAATTTCTACTGAGTGGAAAACGAGATGCTATATCGAAGGCGGGTGTTGCGCAGTCTGATGAAGTCGAGGAGGAGCGTCTGATACTTTTTTGAAGCAGCACGTCTCAGCTGGTAGACCTATTGAATAAAAAAACCTGCTACATCAAAGTGGCATCCTTGCCTGATGTACTAGGCGCACTTATGTTATCATACCTTCACAGTTGTTAACAAAACTGAAAACAGACACATGCAGTTTGTTTTAAATTAAGCATGCCCTTGTAATGCGTGACAAAGATTGGAGCACTGTATAACTAACAAAACTATAGCAGCAGCGGCGAGAGTGAGGATTGTTTTTAATTGTTAAATGGCGTGTGGCATCTGTGTCTGTGCTTCCATTGAGCTGACTGACGCTTCGTTCAAGGACTGAAAATCGCCATCTATGTTTCATCCATTGTTACAATTTATGAAAAGTTCCTTTCATGTCGTCATCACGGGTCAACATTGCCTGACAACAAGTGATGTGCATAGCCTTGTGGTTGTTCGTCACATTTTTGGAACCCACATGAAGGACACATTTTGCATTTTCAGGTCTTCATACAGAATTGTGTGAGCAAATCTCATGGAAATGTCAACTTTGGAGGCGATGTGTTCCACACTCATTTGGGTATCCTCCAAAAAAACTTTCTCCACTCACTCGATCATTTCGCCAGACAGGCTGCTGTAATGTTGACGTTCTTCCTTTTTTGAAATGTCGCACCTACGAACTAAAATAGACGTAACATCCCTACATGTATCACTCAACTAGCAATAAATTTAAATCGGTGTTTCTTCACTCAATAGGAGAAAACGATCGATTACACGTTGTTTTCGGAATGAAAATGTCGCTATGTTAAGTACCACATGCAGTCCTCTTCTTGCCGCTGCCAATGGAGTTGTATGCCGTACAATGCTGCTATCTCGTTCATGCATTGACAACCAGTGCACGTGTATTTTAAATCCAACTGCATGTTATCTGTTTCCAGTCCTGAGAAAATTAGGGGGCTTTTAATTTTGATAGACCTCGTAGTATTCAAATCCTTGAACCTCATAATAAGAATATGTAGAGGAAGAATGAATATATACTGACGTGTACTGATAAGATAAGCACTTTTAAGAAAAAACTGTAATTGGAGGAAACCAGAATAAAGCAGGGAATCAAATTCAAATTTTTGAATTTACCAAAAACAGCAGCATGAAAAAAACCTTTGTGCTTAATTCTTCAGTGTGTCAGTAGCGAGTAAAAACACTGAAAAGTATTTCCCATCACTTGACGTAATTTCAATGGAGTAGGTGAGAGATCCATTTGCGTTGAGTGCATGCTAGTCAGCAGTATAATCGCTTACAAAATAGGATGAGCTGACGGAAATCAGAAATGACAAAGGACTGAAACTGATGCACCTGTTGACAGATATGATTTCATATTTGTTGCTCCTTCAAAAGGAATATCCTATCATTACAAGAAAAAACGTAATTGTAGAGCTTTTTTCTCAAAACCATGCATGTGTGGAGCTGGTTTCTTTGCTATGAACACGATGAGAAGCAAGACCAGGTCGGTGCTTCGGACGTTGCAGGAGGATCTGAAGGATGGCCTACTAACCATTGACCTGTGACGAGGAACACAATGAAACAACACGGCACAAGTTACCACTGAAATTTTTTGTAAATGAAAGTTTTATTTTAACGGACGTTTGTATTCGAATGTTATTTATATCCGAAAATTCAAAATACTTCTTAATGAATGGTATCTTTTTCCATGACGTCTTGTTTATGGTAATTAGAAATATTTATGAATCTTTCATATTATACTGAAAACTATGATCAACCATAACTCGTAGAAATGAAATTAATGTTTCGTTTATTTTAGCTGTATCATTAATAAGCTGCACTTTTAACTTATTGATACTTTTAAATCATTCATATTCTTTTAAACTGCTTAATAGCTCTTTAAATACTGGTAGTGCGCTTCAATTATTATATTGCCACACTCACAGTGCCGTGAAACGGAAAAGGTTGAAAAAAACTAAGTTATGCTTATCATTTACATGAGGTACTTATTAAGCGGAGTTTGATTGTACAGTACCATCGAATTCCACTTAGAGTAATATTACTCTCGCTACACTCCATTTAAATCGAATGTTTTTCTGAGTACGTTTAGATGTGTTGGAATAAAATTCTTTGGACTGTGCAATTGAGAATTTTTGTTTTTGCATATTTCATTATTATGCTGTCAGTTCCCCAGTCAAAACTATGTAAAATTCCGTTTGTGCCGTCATAACAGGTGTCTAGAAAAACTAAAATAAAACTAAGAATTTAAAAAAAATCATGTCAGTTTAAAACTGTGCTCTCAAAAATACTTTTACTAAAACTATGACCTCAGTATTCAGTATGCAGATACAAAATACACGTAGTATCAATAACTTTATCTCACATAATTATAAACAACATCGTTTCAACAAATGGGCAAATGATTAAGCATATTCTAACAGAATTCGTGTGTTTAATCCCAATAAGTCCCCTGCTTACTTTTCGCGCCTCAACGACTGTGTCAAATTTGGCCAGAACGGGAGCATGTGACCTCCCTTGCCCAAACCGCTGCTCCCATCAGCGCATGGGAGCTTAGCAATCATCCTAATGCCGGCCGAGTGGCACCGTATTAACGCGCATCACTGCCTCCATTATTGACTGTTAACCGGATACTCAAATACAGATGTCAGGCTCTTCACGAGCTGCCTTTTGCAATCGGGCAACGACCTGTCAATGATGACATTGTAATCTGACCGTCTCATGCATCTTGTTACTGAGCCCTACAGTTAAATGCACAAATGAACAAGCTTGAGAGTTGACTATATGTAATATTCTCATAATTTCACGTTAAATTACATATACAGCACAATTCGCATAGTCTTTTGTCCGGAGATATTGTGTTGCCAGAGTGGTTTAATAGTAGTTGTTTATTTTTCATGACAAACGTATTAAACATTAGAAGTACGACAAGAATATGACACAAAAAATGTCTACCATCCCTGGTTGTAAGCTTTCGATTTGGCTACAAATTATTACAAATGAAAACGTCCAATCTATGAAACGTCAATTGAACATTTCATACTAAAATTTTTATTTTAGATAAATAAAAAACATCGAAAGGTAAAGCTATTCATGCTCTACTACAAAACAAAACTTATCAGTTGAGCTTGAACGGATCTTTATGCTTAAATGATTAAAATAGAAGCGAATTTACTGTGACATATGCAGGTTCAAGACAAAACTTACAAAAATCAGTAATTTTGAAGCTATGATACGATCATATGTACATTTGATAGTTACTATGCAGTGTACTGTCAACTACTTCGCATTGACGGGCAGAATATATTACTGCGTCGAACATTTAAAATAAATTTAATAAGTGAGTAAACGTTCTTTCTTGAAAGTTTTTGAATAATTGTGACACACCCTTTGGAAATGATTTGGGTATTTATTCAATCCATAAATTGATTGAATCAATCGTTTAGTTTACTAAAATGAACTAACTTCGTACTTTTTTCTTTTATTATCAAATATCAATTACTCGATAATACAGTACTTCAACTACTTCGAAGCACATAAAAAATATGTCCCTATTCGTCTCTAATGCTCCTCTTTCTGAAATTTGTGGTGACATGAAACACAACAAAAGATTCGTTTTGAGTGTCAAAATATTAATGGAGAGTAGAAAAGTGTTTGTCCTCAGTCTAGGAGAGAATTCATGATGCTATATTGGTAATTTTGTGATAAGAATTTTAAGTTCATATTGAAATATAGAGAAACAAGAAATTTACACGGGTCAATCGGAAACTTTGTTTCTCAAAGGAACATTTCAAGGGTGATTCATTAAAGAGTATTTGAAAAGTATGAACAAGCAATAGGAAAACGTTCCTTAAATCATAAAAAGTTACAACTACATCATTTTCGCTGACTTGATTTCTAACCTATTGACTTGCCGATAGTATCGGCCATGTATACTTGCCCGTACCTCGGGCAATGAGGCTGGATCCAGTTTGGCGAATATATGTATAGAGAAATAAGTAAAACTCGGCAGTATTTTGGTAAAAATTATTATGTTATGTAAAATTGCCTTCTTTTATAGCCCAATAGAGGTTGAAAAAATCAACCGTGGATAATGAAAAGGATCGGGATTGGAATATTTCTTTTTCATACTCCTGATGTTGCATGTGTCCAGTCGCTAATTGATCATGAATTTTTACTCATAGGCGTTTTATTTGGAAGGCGTTTGGAAGTTACGGTACGAGAGGAATTTAAGTTATAGCCCCTGTTATTTTTTTTAAGCCTGGAAACATAAAGAAACATGCCATTTGTTTTAAGATAAGCGTACACCTGTTGCATGACACAGATGTTAGCACTGTATAAATCACGTAACTCTAATGGTAGTGGTGAGAGTCAATACTGTTTTTGATATTCAAAATGGTGTATGGTGGTCTGTGCTTTCATTGACCTGACTGGCGCTTCGTTTCAGGATTGAAATGTGGCATCGACGTCTCATCCATTGTCACAATCGGTAGAAAGAGAGTCCCAATCATATCGTCATCACGTGTCAATATTGCCTGACAACATGTCACGCGTACAGCCTTGTGGTCGTCCGTCAGCATTCGTCACACCCACCTGAAGGACACTTTTCGTATTTTTAGCTCTTCATACAGGATTATGTGCACAGATCTCACGGAAATGCCAACTTTGGAGGCTATGTGTCCCACACTCATTCTGCGATCATATAAAACGACTTTCTCCACGCGCACGATGATATCGCCAGACCGGCTGGTGGGAGGCCGACGTTCTGCCTTCTTTGAACTGTTGCACCTACGAACGCGCATCAGAAACGTCAAGTCTACCATCATCACATGTCTCACTCAATTGGCGATAAAATTCAATCATTTTACATCATTAAAATGGAGAAAAAAGATGAAAAATACGCTGTTCTCGTTATGAAAACGTCGCGATTTTAGGTATCAAAAACAGTTTTCACTCTTTCCGCTGCCACTAGAGTTCTGTGAGTTGTACAGCGCAGTCATTTCTGTCACATATTCACAAGTACACGTGTATCTTAAATGAAATCACATATTTTCATCTGTTTCCGGTTATGAAACAAAACATCATAAGTGTTATAATTTGATTGCCCCTCGTATTTTAGGTCCATGGCTTTATAACCGTCCTAAATGCGGTTGACTTCTCCCTAGAAGTTAAAACGATTTGTAAGACAGCAACGTTTTCCCAAAACCAGTGTTGGGTATCTTACATCAAATTTCAGAAATTTGGGCTTGTTAATGCCTTGTTAGTCAGACTTTGTACCGAGTGGGCCTAAAAAAATGAAAACACCTATAATTAAAAATCTTGGTTGTTCGGAAATTCTTATCCTGCCTTGTTGAGTATAATCCGAATACCTGTTAATTTGACATTCAAATTAATGTTTTTTTTATTGTTGTGTACTGTAAAATAGCTTTCCAGCGAGATAAACGAGTAGGGGTGTCTGCACTTCTTCGTGCTGGAATAAAAGAGAGTGAGGTCGTAAATCTGGTCAGGGTATCTTGTACAACCGTCCAAGCTATCAGACGTGCTGGCAGTGGTCGAAAGAGTGTTGTGGATTGAGACAGATTGAGAGATGCAATTCAAAACAGTCCCTTGACGTCCATGAGCCAACACGCCAGGAGGCGCGGGGTTGGAGCGGCCAGAGTTGGACAAGCAGTCGCAGAGCTGGGAGGCAAGTCCCTAGTCATTGTTGAGAGGCCGCTGGTCACGCCAGCCATCCGCGCTAAACGTCTTGAACGTTGCCAGAAGCTCATGAATCATCTCAAGTCTACTCCACCAGATCGGGTGATCATCTTCGCAGATGAGAAGACTTGGACAGTTGACCCGGTGAGAAACATTGAGGCCCGCACATTGAAGCAGAGGTCGCTTTCCGATCGCAGTTGGTCTGAACGAGCTGTAACGTACCTATCTATATTCGCTTCGTAATAAAATCCCTGACACAACTTTCCAGACAAACCTTTTACATCATTGGCAGATCAAGCTATTTGAATTACACATACATATGAATATCAGGTTCTTACGAAATTTCTGTCTGTTTTTAAGTTATAATTGTTGGCCACCATTACACCAATTTAACTTATAAATAACATGTGTGTAGCCATATAAATCACCAAAATAATATTTCTTGTTTCAGATTTTGTTAAACATATTATAATAAATTACTACTGTTGACTCAAACGTGTACTCTAAATAAAGAATCCATTAGGCATATTGTATGAATTCCAGAAGGGCAATACAGCAATTTCAGCAGCAATATCCTTCAAAGAGACTTAGGGAAATAACATGGTGAAGGAAAAAAACTCTAGAAGATGATTTTTTCCATTCCAGAAAGAATGACTTCAGTCTGAAAGACGAACCAAGAAAAGGATGCTCCAAAGCACCAAATTCTGAGGAAATGCAAGCAGTCATTGATGAAAACCTTACCAGTACAACTAGAGAACTAAATTAACACCGATTGTGATTGACTACACTTTAGTAGTTCTGCAGTTTCGTTAAACTGTCAATTTACACAGCTGCCTTCCAAAACTTTTGTTAAATCTTTTTATTAATAGAATTAAAGATGTTTTTTTACATTTTCCATTCCAGTTGCAGGCCTTTCAAAATCAGGCCCAGATGTATACAAGTGCCCAATATTTTCTTAATAATTATTCAAATAGTCTTTAGCGTATGTTGAACAGTAACAATAATGAACGGCATCGGTTCTCAAGTATGTAGAATACGGTCTTAGCTTTGTTGACGCAGGCATTTATCATCTTTGCTCATGCAAATGATTGAAAAGAAGTTGTTGACGGGAATTCATTGAATATAATGGTTATTCAGGCATTGTTTTTTACGTTTCATAAGTCAATGAAATGGTCGAATTTAGTAGCAGCGTTCATAACAATACTTCTCTGAGATTTTTTTGCGGTGTCAATGCACCGCTTTTGTGAGTATGCAAACTTACACCAAACTGAGTTCATTTTGAAGAGGCTTTATATTTTTCAATAATAATTTCCAAGTGCCAATCAGAAACTTCGTCGCTGAAATTATTTTGAGGCAAATGAACGGTGCTCAGCCCGGAGGCCCTTGTTGCAAGACGCTGCAGGGCCTACCTTTGAGAGAAGCTTGAGACGGTCGATCATCGCCTTGCGTAATTTTTGTGTAACTTTGTTTCATTGAACACATCCATGCTTTTCGTTATAAATATCATGAAGGCAATCGTTTCTGAACCAATAAATGAGCACTTCTGTATATATGTCTGAGATAATTTTAAGCACTACTACTGGAGTGTAGGTTTATCAAGTACAAAACATACAAGGTCAGTTAATCTAAAACAGTCTACATAAATTCATGGTTGAAACCCAAATCTGTTTGTGAAGTATTAAATGCATTACAACTTGCCACAATTTTCATTACGATTTTCCCCACAAAATATACTTCTCTGAACGAACGACTGGTTCAATTTCCTCAGTTGCTTTGAATATAACATAACCGAGAATTTCATGCTCGATTGTCATTCAATATAGGACTAGATTATACTTCACTATATTCTCACAAGCAATCAACGTACGATGTTAAATTAAGATTAATCGAATCCAAAGTTTTGATTTGGCTGAAGTCCCTTTCAATTCCCTGGCCGTCCAAGGATATGTTAATTTTGGAATGAATAATAGCTTCTTGAAATGAAACAATCAAAAAGGTTCAATGAGAAAACGTATTTCTTAGTTTTTTCATTTCATCTGACACAAAACTGTGAGGTGCGGGTATTTGTAATACGACTCACAATGAAAAGGAGAAAATTAATTATAACTTCCATCTTTGCTTAAATCTTTCTTTTACGTGACAAATAAAAACGTTCGAAATGACGATAACAGCACTAGAAAGGTTGTGCTCAAAATACTGACTAAGATAACTTGTTCACTTCCCCAGATGACCAAACAAATGAGTTACTCTGTAGGACGAATGTTAAGACATGTAAAGTGTCGCCTAAAATGGCGTGTCAACATTCCAAACGCAATTTCTAAAGGCGCTGGAGACGCCCTTCAGAGATTCCCAGCTGTTGAGGGGATTCCTGCTCGCCGGATAATGGCTCGCTTAGAATTATTCTCGCTAAAATAATGAGCGGAAATTGGGACGGCGAAAAGGAGAGAACAAGACGCAAGATTTCTTGAAGTGATGAGGGCAATAGAGGGAACTGTTGAGAGGTGAGGGTTGAGAAGTGAACATGGGAGATTCAGGATTTAATGGAGTGTTATGCAATTCAAACGTGTAGGGAATATTATTTTAATTGGAGGAGAAGTAAAATTTTAACCCTGATTTAAATGCTACGATGAAGTAATGAATGTAAACATTATCGATACACAATTCCTCCTAGGAAAAAGTACTCTGTTCAGTGACAAAGTGTTTAGCGAAAGTGTTTAGACAAAGCGAAAAAATTTATTTCTCATCATTTTAAAAGAACATATATCAATGAAACCTATAACAAGAATGGTTTAATGCAATCAGATTCAAGTAACAGAAAAAGAATATTTTTCATGTATGTACATATATTTACATATAATTTCATGAAATAGATGGTGAAAAAGATTTTGAACAATCTGGAATAACTTTTGTAATGTTTAATAAGCCACCTTAAACAGCAATTACTGCTCTCAAATGATTTCTGTAGGTTTGTATTAGATTCTGGTAATATTTTGATGGGATCTGGTCCATTTCTTCTTTGATGAAAATCTTCAATTCTTCCAAGATGGAAAGTCGCCTTGTATAAATATTTTTTTGTCAAGATTTTCTATAAATTTTCAATTGGGTTTAAATCTGAATATTGGCTAGGCCATTTCAACACATCAATACCGTTATATTATTCACAAACCATTTGCGAGTTGCTTTAGCTGTGTGTTTCGGATCATTGTCGTGTTCGAATGAATACTGTTTTCACTACTGACTTTTAGAAATTTTCTTCTAAAATTTGTCTACATATGACTCCATCCGTTCTTTCATCAATAATTTGTAGTGTTCCTACACCCTTTAGAGAAAAGTAAACACTGATCATAATGTTTTCTGTGACACGTTTCACTGTAGTGATGGTATTATTCATGTTATAAGCAGAATCATCCTTTCTGCAAACATAAGTTGCACTGTTACGGGTAATAAACTCAATTTTGTGCCAATCCAAAAATACAGTACATTTATAGAAGCCGTTTTTTATCCTAATGCGTTATTGCAAGTTCCAGTCTTGACTTTAAGTGTGTTTTCTTCAATAACGAAGTCTTCTGGGAGCTGCGTGACTTTAGATCTTGCCTGTGGAGTTCATTAATGGTCATTCATTCGCAAACCTTCGTTCCATTTCTGCTGAGCTCAGTCTGTCGTTCCTCTCGTGTCACACACGGATTATTCTTAACTATCCGCATCATCTTACGCCGATTTTTTCTAAAAAATTTCAGGGAGTTCCAGAACGCATCATGTTTTCTATGGTCCCTGATTTCTTCCAGTTCTTAACAATGTTCTACTTTACTAACACAGTACAATGTGCTACATTACAGTACTAACAGGAACATTGAATGTACTTGAGATGTGGGTGGTAGCTTTTATGAGCTTTAAATTCGGAAATTATTTCCTCTTTCATACATTTTAAAACTTCCTTGTGCTTAGGCAAGCTACAATGTTATCAGAGTGACAGCTTATGGATGTGCATGGGACGGGCAGTTCACTGATAACATCGGCTTCTCTAAATGTCGTCTAGTTATTTCTGAACGGTTCTTTGGGTAATGATTGTTCTAAAAACATGAATTGATAGATTTTCAGAAGGAAAATAATATCCCAAAAAAATTTTCACCACCTACTACATAAAATACCATTTAAATAGCATATATATATATATATATATATATATATATATATATATATATATAGGAAAATATTTTTCTGTTACTTGAATATATTTGTCTGTTTTAAAACTGTTTTATTATCAGTTTCATTGATAGGTGCTTTATCAAAATGCTGAGAAATATATTTTTTGTTCTGTCCGAATACTTTTTTCGTCTCACTGTATTTGTTCATTCAGTAGGTGATCTCAAAGTGCATTTCTAAGTACAAGCTTGTGTTTCAAATTGAATAAATCAAACACGTCGGGAGAGCGAACAAACTTATCTGTTGTGAAATGCAGACGTTTATGGAGTTTAATATCATGTAAAAATACACAGAAATGACCTCAACGAGCGTTAAATACGTAAACTACATTAGTTGCATCCCAGTTTTTCACCTTTTTCGTGATAGTTTTTGACGTTTATAACCGGTATATATTTCTCACAAGATGTACGGTTAAGGCTATAATCGTTCTTTGCCTTTTCTTCCTCACCCATGCTAAACAGTCTTAATTTCTCGGATATTATTCTGCACAGAGGAAGTAACGATCGCTCCAGCGTTAAATACCTGCCAAGTTGACAACAAAACAACACAAACAGATTTGTTTTGAAAGACGCTGGCGTTAAGCAACAGAAAGCGTCTGCAACAACCTGGAGATCGATACGGCTTGGAATTAGAACAAGAAGAGAAGCGAGGGCTGATTTTGTGCATTCTTAATTGGTTTCTCACATTAGAAACGAAATATCAGTTGTAAACTCGTTAAACAATTGATGAATTTGTTTAAAAACAAAGAGAGGATTTAAAAACCGCGAAAAAATAATTGTGATTGAGGTTGGCCCAGGAGGACATGAAAGGTCAGATACAAAATCAACGCCTGCTTCTAGAACCGTGGAGGGCTGCACAAATTAATGAAAGTCTGCCCTGTCCTATAAACACACTCACGCTTGCTTTTCTTTCATCTAATGGGCTTCTTTTTCCTCAATTACGAGTCATGAATACATATGTTTTGACTACTCACTCAAACATCACAGTCAATGGACGTTTTTACTTCTTTTCATTGAACTAAAGTTTCACTGTAAATTAAAATAGGGCATTCAAGTAATTACTTATAATACAATGTTATATTTATTGCCCTGTTTACAGTACTGTATATTCGAGCTGATATTGAGAGGTAAACTTGTTGCAATATTTTAGCTTGTATGAAAATAAGGATACAATTTTAGGACGTTTACAGCTACTTAAAAATACCGATTATGTAAAAAAATTATTTATGATCACTAATTTGTTTTCCTCTAACAATCGATGAGCAAAAAATGTTCGCTTTTTCTACGAATCAGTCGATTCTTAATCCAATAAGTTTTATCAACAATTCTGTTCTGCGATCAAAAATTCAACTAAATTGAATTCAATTGAAGTAAATTAATTCATATTCTTGAATTCATAGTTTTTAAAATTACCACTATTCCCTGACAAAATACCGCCTTCATGAGAAATTTAGATTAAGTTTTTCCAAGGATTGGGGTAACGAAAGTCAAAATTTGTAATAAACTTGTAGTCGAAGTGAATATGCTTCAGCGATGTGAACGGGAAAAGACAAATGATGCAAAATATAATCCAGCGTCGAAATGAAACTTGCATTTGAACTGAATGCTATGAATCTTGAAAGATTACATCACTTGCAGCTACTTGATTTGTAGATTGAGAGGGACTGCAAAGAAAAACTCACGAGTTCAACCTTTGTGAACTCATGAGTTCCTGTATATGAGCAAAAACCGATGGTACAGTAACCCATGAAAAATTATACGTAGTGCATATTGCCTAATGATTTCATTGTACGACTTTACACTCAGCACATACACCCTACGAAGAAATATTAATAAAATTGAAAAGACCCAGAGTAAGGCAATGAAAATGATTCCAGAACTCAGCAATTTAAGCAATGAAAGACGTCTTCAACACCTTGGACTTATCTCCCTAGAACAAAGAAGACTGCGAGGAAAACTTCTTGAGACATATATATGAATCGTAACGGCCTTGACGATGTTACCCTCGAAGGGCTTTTGTAAAGAGGTGGTAACGTCCGAACCAAAAATAGCGGCCAAAAACTAATCCTGAGAAAGTTCAAGACATCCCAAGCTATGAACTTCTTTCTCGTTAAAATTGCCGCCTCTTGGAACCAGCGGCCCGAAAACATCGTTTCCGCTGGCACTGTGAATACATTCAAAAATCGTTCGATAAATATTGGATTACGAGCCCCTCAGTTTTATAACTTACTGATTATATATCATTAACTACCTGGGCCAGTATATGATTGAGATAAATCCGAGTGACTGACCTACCTGTGCGTGAGTGAAGTGCATGTACGTGACTGAATTTACTTACATGATTAAGATGCGCGTGCATGATTGATGCTATTAATTTAGACATCATGGGACATGGGCATTAATTATGAATGGGGCAAGCGGTTCGTTTCTATTGCCTTATTCTATTCTATTCTATTTTTGTAAGAAACATTAAAGTTGTGTTTGATAACATCATTACACAAATAAGAACAGCAACGATTTTTTTAGGATTATGTTGGAGACGATAGAATTAGAAATAAATCAACAAGATGACGAAAAGTCGTTCTTGCGATATGATTAATAAAAACTTCCTGTGGGTAAAATTTCAACAGAAGTTAAGATTCGCCAAACATTTGTCTGTTGACATAAGATAGCCATTAGGAGTATGAATCAGATGAACACACATTGTATCTTCTGCACAAACTGAATTGGATTTTATGAAATAGATGCTTAGAAGTATGCTCTATGCCCTTTTCTTTAAATTTAAACGAATCATTTTAACAAAGCATTCTGCAGGTGCAACGACAATCGATACTCGTTCACAACAGTAACCAAACAAGTCATTGGTTATACGACAGGACATTCTAAATTACAACTTGAACAATTTGTGCAATAAGAAAATCAAGGGGTAATGTTACAAAGACGCTACAACCTACGTGTACGTTACAACTTAATGTTGGCAAAAAAATTAATAGTGGTCATGATAAATTACTAGGGGTACCGGAAAGTTCTGTTCTGATTTTTATTAGGAATAATAACTGCAAGATATATAATTGAAAAATCTTTATTGCTCAACAGAATAGTCCATGGAAAAAATAAAGGAATTAAACTCCGCTTCAGCCTCGTGAACATTTGTGAATCTTTTTCCACTGATGAAACGCTCTACAGAACGAAATAAGTAAAAATCTGATGGAGCATGATCTAGCGAGTATGGTGGGTGAGGAAGAACTTCCTAAATTAAGGACTTTATTTTTTCTTGAATTTGTTTGGAAGAATGGGGTCTAGCATTATCGTGTTACAAAATGACTCCTTTGCTGTTCACTAGAGCAGAACAATTTTTTCGCAGCGATGCATTCAGGCGTTTGAGATGCTTACAGTAAAGGTCTGCAGTCACAGATTTTCCTTGCTCCAATAACTCAAAGTTAAAGAAAACAAAAGGAAAGGAAAGAGGACAGAACTTTCCGGTATCCCTAATAGAAATGAAGTAGCCTATATTACTCTCTTCTTCGACAATGCACGTCCTCACACTACTCACACTGCAGTTCGAATGCTGTGCAGCTTGAAATAGGAATGATATACCACAGTTACTTCATACCTATTCTATTACTCTAAACACTTTCAAATTTTTCTATGTAATAAAACATTTAAATAAAGAAAAAGAGGGTAAAGCACTTAAACAGGTCCTTAATGTTTGGATTAGGCATAGAATTGTTGTAAATAGGAAAAATAAATTGAAATTTTTGTTGGAAAAATATCTACAAAAATACTAATTACGTTTTATTCGATGAGCAAGGCTTCCGCAGATTTGAAAGCAATTTATAGTGATTTCTATAACTCTTCAATTCCAACCCTCAGACATCTCTTATCTCCGAGTAGGCATTGAATATCTTTATCTTACACGGAGTGAGCGCGTGCGGGAGTAAGGGACCGTCGAAGAACCCAATAGGAGAAAAAAAATTGAAGGCAAGATGAGTTTAACAGTTTATATTTAGACATTTGAATATGATATTAGTTCTTGGTTTTTTGTTACGCACGTCTTGACGTCGAGTAGCGTACTGACATTTTGCCAGAACGTGCCGAATTGGAGCGCGTAGCGAGTTAGAGCACGTGCACTTCTTGTTAGTGCGTGGGTTGTTGAGACTATCCTGTACGCAGACAGGATGGCTGGTATCTGCTTTCTTTGCTCTGCTGTTGGCTGTGTGCTTTTTTCAGGTGATGAGAGTTCTTGTGGAGATGTTGACATTGGAAGCGCTTGGTAGAGAGTCCGTGACACAGTCGGTCGGTCGGCACCAGTGGGAAAGATTTGATGGAAAGTTTGGCACAGGGTGAGCCTAAATATAGGGGTGAAACGGAAAGAGATGCTAGGAGGGGAATAGAAATGAGCGCTCTGCGTACATGTGCTGAGTGGTGGGGGCTATCCATGGGGTGTGTTCGTGTGGATGGTCGTAACACAGAGCGTTGCAGCCTCGTTATATGTATAGGGCGGTTGACTGGGCACCACTGCCTGAGCGGCACATCTCACTGGACGACTCGTGCCTCCGGTCGTAACGGAAATCTAGCCTCGTCGCTGGATTCCCTTCCTGTGTTCTGTTTGCTCATTGGTCAATGAAAGCTAGCCTCGTCACGGTATTCGTTTGTAGTGGAGCCATGCGATTCACTACATTTAGTACACACTAGACAAACTATGAAATCTCATACCTTACAGAATCATTACTGAACTTTAGGCGTCCACGCATTTCTCACTATCATTTAAATTGTTTTTAAATCTTTACATATTAATAATTTCACCAGAATGGTTATAGGCAAGTGGAGTGCTTCTAATATTGCTCACTGATGTTTAGAAAATTGAAAACACTCGGTGACCAAACCGGTACATTGATCTTCAGCCGTACCATTACTCCTCACATGACTGAAGTATTTGCTATTGCTTCAAAACTTTGATTTAAAATTCAGCAACATAATTATCCCCTTCGAAGACTATCAAACTCTTTCTAAAACCATTAGACGCCTAGTGACGGTCGATTAAGTATCATTTTGAATATATCGCTCTGATTGACGCTCAGAGTGATTTATTCTACCAACAGAAAGTGTCTGTGTATGACTGTGGTAAGCACATGTACCACCATCATACACTAACCCCTGGAGTTAGGGACATAAAATCAGTACGTTATAATACTGGAGAATCTTAATCCAAAATATGTTGAGGCGATTTTTGAATACGTTCACAGTGGCTGCAGAAACGATGTTTTCGGGCAGTGGGTTCCAACTTGCGGCAATTTTAACTGGAAAAAAGTTTAGAGCTTGGCACACCGTGAAGTTTCTTATTAGTAGTTTTTAACTGTCGTTTTTGGTTCGCACGTTGCCGTTTTTTTGAAAAGCCTTTCAAGGGTTACATCGTTAAAGCCCTTGAGGTACTTGTAGATCTCAATGCGTTGTATTCGCAGTCTTCTTCGTTCTAGGGAGATGAGTTCAAGCTGTTGAAGGCGTTTTTTGTAACTGAGATTGCAGATTTCAGTAATCGTTTTCGTTGCTCCATGATGAATTATTTTCAATTTTATTAATATTTCTTCGTAGAGTAGAAGACCAGAATTGCAATGCACATATCAGATGTGGCTAGACTAGTGCTTTATAGAGCGGTAATATGTTCTTTGATTTGCATTCAAAGTTTCGTGCAATGAATCCAAGAATCCTGCTCGTATTTCTGACACTGTTTTCAACTTGTTTTTCATGTTTGAGGTTTCCAGTGACAATGACTCTTTGTTGCTGGACTGCTTTATTGGGTATATCATTCATCGTGTGTTGGAAATGCCGTAGATTTTCACCAACCTGCATTACTGAATACTTATCGATGTTGAAGCTCATTTGTCTGGCTTTGGTTCATTGTAGTAGACAGTGTCTATAGGATAGCAGCTAGTAGTTTTTTATGTATCTATAGTCACATTATCTTACCTCATTACATTTTGACTATTTATAATTATGATTCCATTAAGTCAGCTTTGAGCTCTGTAAGTATTTGAACATGGAGCATTTGCATTGAAATTTGTCATTCGTAGTAGTATAAATTGTATAATTAGATAAATTGTTCCATGAATGAAACAGTTCACTAGGAATGAACTCGATTAACACTGTTTTACGATACAAGCGTTCACAATAGGTCACCGTGACAGTGACATTTGCATTAAATGGGAATCATCATTACTTCAAAGTCTCCCTAGTGCTTTGAACAAACATAATCTTATGGGGAAGTATGTGGCCAAATGTGAAGAACGTCTTCCATTTACCACTTCGACGCATCGTTCGCTCATATTCTACCAACAAGAATCTCATAAATATATAAAACGGCATGTCACTTAGCGATCATGAAAAATCTAGCAATATATGTCCATTCTGTCCTTGGTGCATTTCATCAACCACAAATGTCGTCGAAGTAAATGAATGAACATGTGAAATTACTTTCATGGTCATTCAAATAAATTATCTTCAGACAGTTTATTTTTAACTAGATTTTTGATAGATTTTCCAGTTGAATTGTATATACTGAGCGAAGTATTTAGTTATTTGGTATTACAAGCTAACGAATAAAAAATATCCTATGAGAACTATGTGTTTCATGTTAGGATAGAGTAGGTTTTGCACGAGGTTGCTTCTGCCCGTTAGCGAGTTACAAGGAAATTTTTCCATGATAGCTAACACAGGTCTGTTAGTATCGTATTGTAAACTCTCTGTTAACGTATAGTAAACTCTGTAAACGAGCTGATGCGTTTACCAGTATTTCGGTTAATCATTCGTTTTATGCAACGATCTACAACATTAACGAGGAAAATTTCGGTTGACATGTGCGATCGACTACTAGTATCGGTGACAGCACTCAGATTACCGGCTGATCTTCCGCGAAATAAAAAAGACTAAAAATTATAGATAAAATGTCTTGCACTTGAATAAAATGTCAAATGACCTTAGTTCCCTACGTAATTATGATGTATGATGTAGATAGTACATGATGTAACTAAAATACTTCGTAAGTACGTAATAAAATCGTGTATTTCTAATTACCAGTTAATCTATAAAAATTTCAGCAACGACAACGTAAGCGACATTACAGGTATCATGATTTACACTTGTATTTCTCATATTTCACTATTTATCATTATGAACATATAGTTATTTATTTAAAATTACAGCAAATACTTAAACTTATAGTACAACTTTATAAACGTTTAGCTTTAAACAAATTGTTTTGGGCGTGAAGACGGATTAATAGGGTTCATAAAAATTTTAAGCAAAATTATGGTCTTCACATTCAATTACGTTCCAGATGTAAGGAACAAATAACAAAAATTTTACTGTCCTTTATTGTCAAATATTTAGTCAGAAAATGCTCGTTTTAAAGCCATTTACCAACAAAAATGTTAATGAATCTCAGAAACTCGCATGCTTAAATTAGCCCAAATCGCATCATACTTCTTTTTCTTTAAAAAGTGTAATCTCGTGGCCGTAATCATATCTGTCACCGAATGAAAAATTTTTAGTTAGATAATTTAGTTGCCTACACTTCGAAACAAAAGTCGTAGTTATACAATAGTAAACTATTTTACGAGAAACAAACTCTCCTGCAAAGAAATACTCAATGTCATTGTTTCATTCTCAGCTAAAGTGAGGCATAGAACATTCTAAAATATCCCAAACATTCTGGAGATTCGTAATCTGAACATCTGAATGTCTGATTAGCATGCATATCCATCCATAAATACACATGCGAAATTCTGTTTAATATGACCAACAGAAGCATTACCAAACTCCAGACGTGGTTTTGCCTATGATAAACCACCTCAAAAGCCTAGAATCATCGGTTTTTGATTATAATCCGAGGTTACTCATTTCCATTTCACTCCTGATCCTTGTTTTAGTGGTAGCTGATAATGGCATTCGTGAAACCACATATGGATGTTTTTACATGAAGTTTCATGGACTCTCTTTCAAATACAGCAGCGACAGAGGAATGATTCAATATTTTTTAGCAGATTTCGTTCTTCACCAAATACTTCTATGATATTTTGTATAGGTTAGCTAAAAAATATTGCTGGGTAAAAATTTTTCCCCAAGTGAGATCTGTAGGACTATTATTTCATCTACTACTTTACCCAAGATGTCCCTCCTGAATCCTTTTAACTCCTCCACATTACTGTTCTTCTAAGTTCACTTTGCTTCAGGTTCCTCGTTAATTGCCCCAAACCACGTGTCCTGCTTTTCTCTTTACCCACCATGTGCCTGACCCCCAATTCATCTAGGGCCTGCGCCTCCCAGTGCTTTGCTCCAGATTCTAACCACCCCTGAAACTACCTTCCCTCAACCCGCACCTCGGCCCCCGCGCCCAGGAAGCGTCGCAATAGCGGCGCGGAAGCAGCAGTCACTGGAGCCACTATTTATGAGCCAACAAATACATGCTGCTCGCCGCTATCGAGCTCCTCTTATTTATACACGCGCGCCAGTTGAGACAGTTAGCTCTTCCTCTATCCAGTGATGTCATTAAGACCTTCCTCCAAGACCTGCCACTCTCAAAAATGAAAACTTCCTTCGGCCTATATTTTAGATCTCATGTGGGAGTACAGTACTGTCTATCAGAGATGCTACAACATCACCTCAAACTGAGTATCTACGAATATAATAAAAAATTATTCTATATGTTAGATCCATAAAATCAAAAAACATCTTCTCCAATCTGTTCCTCTACAATTCTGCATTAGCATAGTAAAATGAAAGTATACATGATGAACCGCAAGTTAAACTCCTTACAAGTTGCACTAGAATAGCAGACTTCTATGTCCATACATACACATATTAATGATGAATTCATATAAACACTTCTCAAAACCTCACTGAAAGCTTGGTCCTGAAGCACATACCGCACTTGTGAGAAACGCTGATATTTTTTAGGCCCAGAATACTTTGGTCAGATCTCAGTGCATCTGATCAGTATATTTGATCAGTGCATCAGTGATCATGATAGCTTATCCGCGACTCAAAAATCAAACTCGATGATATCCAAGGAATTGCAAGCGGACTCGAGCAGCACTGCAGCACAAACTTGCCTCTTTGAGATGTGATAAAGCTACTGAATGTCATGCAAGTCTTGCTGTTTTTTATCCGATTTTAGGTCCTGCAAATGGTGGTATTTTTTATTTTTATTTTTTTGAATTTGGACTGACGTAAATGAAGGTTGGTATGAGGATTTGAATGATGGGAGTGACTGCCAATAAATATTTCGGTGATCTGGTAAGAAGAATGGATTACTGACAGAAAAGTAGTTGCAACTGCTGAGTTTTATTTTTAAGAAGTGCGTTTTAAATTTTGGAACAATGAGAGTACATCATTGAGCCCAACCTAAAATATCCTTTAGAAACCATTGCACGTGATTTTTGAGACAGCAATCTACGTCTAGAAAATTATTATGTCATACTTCGGGCAAAGGAACGTGTCATACGTGTTCACAAGAGACCATTCGATGGTCCAATTAGAAAACATATGGACGGAGCTAATTCGCTTTCGGTACTCGTGAGAGTTATTGTTGAGTCGTTTAATCGATTTATGGTAAGAAAGTATGATGAATAGAGAAAATCAGACTCATACTTTCTCCAGGAAAAAGCTTCCTGTGAAGCAAATTGGCCACCATTCTGATGGTTTCAAGTAATATAGCCAATGTAGTTTTGTGTATTCACGATAGAGGGAGTATTGTAAAATTACCAAACGTGTGAAAAGTTAGAGGGCTTTTATAAAAAAGTATAGCTGACTCTTAAGCGCTACTTAGAACAAGGTACGCGTACTATGGTTCAGTAATACAATGTGTGATCAGTTTACTCCTAGGATCCATTTATCGTTATTTACTGTCAGTACATAATTATGATCTTAGCATTTCAGTTTAGCAGCTCTATAGGACTAATGACGTCAATTTCTAGCTACGAGATGTATATATATATATATATATATATATATATATATATATATATATATATATATATATATATATATATATATATATATATATATATACATATATACATATATATATATGTATATATATATATGTATAAATATATATATTAACATTTATCGTAGCCCTTTCTTTGAATATATGTATGAAACATTTGTATGGTTGAATCAATAAATAATTCGAATTTCAGAAATGCATTTCTGAAAACAAATGAATAACTGAACCATTAGCTATTAAAGAATTGCAATCAAGAATGTTTCTTATGTTTGTTAATCTCCTATTGTTATTTAGGAGGTAACTTATTGATTCAGCCAATTTTAAGCCAGCATGTTACCCACAAACCTTTTCACCAGAGCTTCATAAGAAAATATTTTACTATTCAGAACATTTTGTGCGAACAGAAATATAAAAATACCTTGGAGTGAAATCTGGCGAACTGGTGGAAGTAAAATAGACACTCCTAAGTTTAATATTTTTCATGCACGATTTTTACTAAATGTAGTTTTGACTTACCATAACAAGGCAATTTGTTTGAAGATTTTTAAGAAGGCATTTCAAAGACTGAACAACTTGACATTTAATGTTTGATCATGGTTATAGAACAAGAAGATGAAAACTGTCATAAACCCACTGAACACGTGGACTAACTTTTCCTGTGTGAATTTTAGTTTGAATAATAAACCATACTTCCTCACTGATGATGTAGGAATGACATTAACGTTCTTAAAACAGAGGTCACTTTCAACCATTAACAATGTAAGTTTGAGATCCACCGTCATTTTTACGCCCAATTTGCAAAAATACTGATAGTTCAATTTATTATTTTCAAGCGTAAAAGACACACGTTATATTCAGAAAATTCCAAACTTAGAAAGCATTCAATGGCCAATCTACATACATGACCCATGGCATCACAAGATGGTGAGCCTATGCTGTACATATTCAGTGAAGAACTGATTTTGTTAAAAAACTTTGATGAGGCAAAGGTCTTTCGCTCTAATAGGCTGCTCGGTGTACTGATAAATTTAATAAAAAGACATTTTCTAGAAACTTTCAAAATGAGCATCAGCGTCTCCTCTCCTTGCTATCCTTTCCCATCTCTTACAATTACCACCGTGGCCTTTGTTTCATATGTTTTCATATGACCCTAGTTCATACTCCCTTCATAATAGCTGACCCTTTTTCCTCATTACAACTAACTCGTGCCTCTCCCTCTCCTCACAGCATCCGCACCCTATTCTCCCTAACCTCATCACAGCTTCCCCTCTGCTCCAGCTCTTCCCCACTCGTAGCAGCACTCACTCCCTCCGCGAGTAGGCTGTCCTTCAAAGACTACAGAATTTCCTTCATTAAGACAGCTCTGCTTTGAAGTTCAGGAAACTTTCTTCGGATGTCCAAAGGGGTTCAGTTGAGATAATGGACAGTTTAGCGATGTTTGTGTTCGGTGGGCGTAGCTTCCGTGATGGGCGGTCGAGCTTTCGGGACCAACCTTTTGTATTAACAAGTATCCTTTAGCATCATACTTTGATGAAAATCAAACTTTTTTATGGATATTAGAAGAGTCTCGCGATGGGGTGTGCTGTAATAAACACAATTCAGGGGTAGAAGTAGGTGATGGACTTGTACATGAAATGCACAATAAATAGAATATGTTTTCTATTCAGCGTATAATTGTATGTGTACATAGAGTAGCAAAACTAAGCTATATGCGATATTTATACTCAATTTCAGATGGCTCAAGCCCATGAGTTCGCTGAAGATACATTGACTCGAAGTCGTTCAGAAACACTGTGAAGCCCTTTTGACTCCTTCTCATGGTGGCCGCTGCGGACTGTTACTGATGCGAAACTGATATTTAAGCCACATTATTCATCTATTGGCAATGCTTATTATAGTAGAATTTCTGGCTTCAACGCTAGTGATCGAGTCAGTTATTAAATTTTCGAATATTTAATATATATATATATATATATATATATAGTGTATATGTATAGTATATTATCGCTACCTGATGGGCGTAAGCCTTCACGTATACTACGTAGAGTTAGTGTGTATACGTGTGTTCATGCGACTTATGATGAACATTCAATGTACGAATATTCGATTCAACTATGTGGAGAATTCTCGGAAATATGTGTCCATAGTGTGAAAAGGTATTTTATTTTTTCAACGAAATTCATGAACCTATTGAATAGAATACTACGAAGCTTTTTCCCCTCTATTGAATTATTCAGTGTCATTAAATACATCCTCCCTCGAGAGACTGTTGAATATTTATGTATTAATGGTCATACTTCTATCTGCGCACCATTCCATTATTTCAGTCAAATAAACCCCATGATTAAAGTTATTGAAAATTTTCAATGATATTTCAAGTTTTTTTGTCCTGTAAATATCGAATGCATTTTAAAATAAAACACCGAATATTATTTTTTTGGTGGAAATTCACGTTACAAAACTGGTCATTGCGCGAATTTTACTTGGTTAGTGAACAGAAATACGAATCCGAAAACATTCTAAAAAACTGATTTTATTTTTACGAATTGTATTGAATTTTCTTTAATGAAATTTTGTTTGAAATGCATTAAAATATTTGTGGAAATAACTAAGCATTGTCTTGACAGTCTATCAGACCCTCTGTAACAAACAATTAAATTGGGAAAAGTAAACACATAATTTGGCTCTGTTTAGCAACTGTAAAAATATAACAAACGACTGCTTCAATGACTGTTAAACATGTTGAGAGCAATATTTTTGCTGAAAGTGCATTATAGTAATTTTGTTAAAAGCTTACTCAGTGAAACACTATATACAAATAGGATCGTTTGATTTCTTGATTCATAGTGTCTGCTGCTGCAGTTTAGCAATTACAACGAAACAACAACAAACGGTTATCAATTGTCAAAGTTCTAATTTCAATCATTTTGTCATGGTAATGATGGTAGACAATAATATAACCTGATCCCCAGAAGATAAGACAGGTATGTGCGATGTTCTAATTTGCACCATCTAAATACCCGTGCAACAAAAGCTTGATCAAAGTACAAATACATATGTTCAAAGCAAGTCTATTTCAAGTTCATAAAGTGATTTTGCAGTGTGATACAGTAATCTAAAAATAGTATTAATGCTTGACACGTAAACTTCATATTCTTATGATTAAAGAATTTGTAATAATAAAAGTTGTACACCAAATATGTGTTTTTAAGCGTGGGAAATTGATTTTAGTCTTTTCATTGGTGTTCTCTTAACATGGAAACCCTTTATTTCAGTAATATTAACAGAAGTTGTCGGAGAAATGACTGATATTATTTTTTTTTCTTTCAAAAAATACAGTAAAAATAATTATCTTCCTCATTGATTTCACCAAATTTACAATTAGATTGTGTTTCAAATTAATATGATGTCGGCCCGACCCAAGCTAGCACATAGGCAAACATGTAATTGTCTCGAGCGCCTGGGAGAAATTCTTCCGGCGTCGTCACTTTTATAATTAGGAGGGGTAATGCAAAAACTACATGGGGTAATGATTGCACAATTATCAATGAATGTCTGAGATATATGAATATAATTTGCCAAAAAAACACAACATAATCATAATTTTTTATGCATAAAATCGACAAACATGAACATGTTATTTACATCACGCTCTTGTAGAGTTCAAATAACTGTGTCTTATATGTTGACTTGATGGATACTCGTGAGTTAACTGAATGCCTCTTGAACATATTTTGCTCTAATGTACTCTGTTATTATTATGTGGAGATTTTTCTACACTATCAGGTTTAAGGTTTTAAATATATTTCCCAGTTTTGAGTTTGTAGAACAATTTTTATTTTCAAGTATAGTTTTAGAACAGTTAATACATTTGGAACGTTAACTCTGTCCGATTTTATTAAACTTTAATTTAAAAGAATGTCAGATCCCTACAGTCACAGGATACGCACTTTATATCTCCTAAATTTACGGCGCTTCGGCGAACAGACGCCCTAGAGCCCTGATGCAGCAGCAACGAGCTACGATGGCACATACTGGCGGACTTACGTGTAGGGGGCTCAGTCTCCACAGGCTAGGGCGTTAATGGAGTTTAAAAGGCAGTTGGAACTCAGGAGACGGTCTGAGGACCAGCAAAGAAATGGAGTTTTCAGTAGGAAGTAAGGCTGCGAAGAACGTGGTTGTAGGACAATACGTATACAGGGGGAAACAAGAAACAGAGTCTCCTCAGTCAGGTTGGAACCCCCCGCTGCACGTTGGATGAAGACGGAAATATTTTAATTGTCGTCCCTGCCTTTACAGAATGTAACGTATATGACAGTGGGATTCAGGATCAAGTAAGGGAATGCATACCTAACCAGTCACACGTCGCTGCAGAATCGGAAGACCGAAGAAGAAGAAAGGACAAAGCCGTGGGATCTCACTGCCTCAAACTTCCCCACGTTCCACTGTAATTATACTACATAAACAGCAATATTGTCAGAGACGTTACGCACCAGTTCTAAATTCATTTACTGAATTTAATCCCCATGCCCAATTTCAATACGATTGTAGGCAAGGAGTCCCAATTACCTGACTGTTTACTGCCGTCAATGTCACTAAGACTTTTAGTCCTGAAGAGTAATTAGAAATTTCAAGTAGAAGTCAGGGAGAGATAAGTGCTCCTTACGGAAAAAGAAAGATAGAAGGTATAGTTGGACGTTTTAATACGCCAGATCATTGAGAGAAAAATTTCAAGGTGAGAACTATTCGCAAGCAGGTTAGAGTGCCCGCCTTAGCGAATAGATCTTCTTCAAACACCAGCAAGCTCACTAATTATTCTGAAGCGTCAGCAAGCTGACTAATTATTCTTAAGCGCCAGCAAGCTGACTAGTAACCAAGAGGTTTAATAATTGTAATTTTAAATTGTCTAAAGCACTTAGAGGCATAACCAAAGCATTACAGATTACAACTCAAAATTAGGAATAGACAAGACTCAAACATATGAATTTAAGGAAAGTTGAAAAAAACGTCAAGCAAAATATTTAGAGTTACGACAATTGACAGCTTGGACAGAGACTTCAAATCGTCCTCTTCCCAGCTCACAACTTCCTTTTTGGCACTGAGCTCGACCATCCTCTCTCCAAACGACCATGCTCCTTCGAAACGACCACCCTGCTAATTCAATGTTTCAATCCCACGACACCTCCCAGTTTCGAGTCACATAAGATCCCAATTGAAGTGTTTACAGCAATTCCTTCAGTGAAATTTTCCATAGTTATTAAGTTTACAATTTGTGTAGTTTCTTGGATTGTAATTCGTACGACTAAAGCAATGTTGTTTTCACTAATTGCGCATATAAT
Organism: Trinorchestia longiramus; assembly: GCA_006783055.1. NCBI lineage: Eukaryota > Metazoa > Arthropoda > Malacostraca > Amphipoda > Talitridae > Trinorchestia > Trinorchestia longiramus. The sequence continues at coordinate 9,368 of VCRD01001576.1, read as the reverse complement.
TCGATATTTATGGTTAGAAGGGACAGACCAATAAATCATCATTTAAAGTTTGAAGAGTAAGACCCAGATGTTGATAGAACAAAGGAAGCAAAAATTTAATTGAGAAAGCACTAAGATAGTATGAGAGATATACATTTTTCTTTGATTACGTTGACATTATATGACAAAATGACCAACATAACAACAGTTGGATGAAGCAAATTTTAATGGACGAATATTGAATATATGTAAAGGTTCAATTACCTTACTGAACAAATGTTACCAAGCGTGTTCAATATTACTGTAGGGAAAATACTGAATAGTTTGCAGTCATTCCTTCTTCTCTCCTGATTATTACGTGAAAAACTACTGTTCGTGTAAGACCAAAAGACTACATGTAAATTAAAGAAATTTATAATTCATCAATGAAATTAGTGAGAGGTTGTGACATGATTCACCTCGATCAACATAAGTAATTTACAAACTTTTCTGACACCTACTAATAAATGTATTGAAATTAAACATAATTAATCATATCCAATAGCTATAAGCACCTAATATTCCAAAGATTTTGACTATATGAATACTTTGTACGCTCTTTTCTAGGAACAAGAAATAACTAAGAAGTCTGAAACTCAGTCAGGTGATAATTTGGGACTGAGTTGGGGGTGAAGTTCTCTTATTTTAAATTGACAAGCAATAGATCAAAGTCTCAAATTGCCTTCAGGACCACAACTCTCGCGATGAGCGCTCGTAATTGCATGTCTCGGACAGCGTAGGTGCTGAAGTGTGGTGGGGGTGAGGAGGAGACGACGGTGGTGGCAGTGTTCCTAATGATGGGTGTGTTATGTTAGTATTCAATAGTTTCTTAAATCCTACTCTTAAGCCTATCAAATACCCAACTTATCGTTCACCAATATATTAACATTGATAGTCGCTTCCAAATTACTGGGCGAGATGCTAAGAATTTATTTCCGAATGGTGTTACGTAGAGGTCCTTTAAATTATTTTTTCTAAAATTATGAAATCAGGAGAAGAAATATTTTTTCATGCTTCATAATTTTTGTTTTAAAATTCACTCTGTTTGAAACTAGTTTCGTGGTTTTTATTATTTTGGTGTCAGTATTTTCCGATAAAAACGTGAACGGCATTGATTATGATACTAAAATTAATTAGGCTTAATCCAACCCAATAGTGGTAGGTACGATATATCATATGGATACTGACCAGGTGGGCCGAAACAACTGAACAAACCCCAAATCTAAATTCTATTCTAGGTACCTCATTAATTCCTTAACTCAAGTGAGTAAAATTTTCAAGAAATACAAATATCGGTCTAATATTCAATTTTATTCAATATAATTGCCATTCAAGCGATGATGGCCTCGAAACGGCACTTGAAGGTTGTGCAGGTCTTGACAACGAAGTCTGTGTTCATGGTCATCCACTCCCGATCAACGGATGTTTCAAGGGCTGTGAGATTTGGGTGGCGAACGCGGCAGGCTTTGGCTTTAATGTGCAGGCCTCAATGTTTCTCCCCGGGTCGACTGTGTAAGTCTTCTCATCTGAGAAGATGATCACCCGACCAGGTTGAACAGACTTGAGTTCATTCATGCGCATCTGGCAGAGTTCAAAACGCTTGGGCAGATGGCTGGTGTGAGCAGTAGCCTCTTAACAATGGCAAGGGACTTGCCTCCCAGCTTTGTGACTGCTCGTCCAACAGTGTGGCCGCGGCTCAAACCTTGAGCCTCCTGGCGTGTTGGAGCATGGACGTTAAGGGACTGCTTTGAATGGCATCTCACAAGCTGTCTCAATCTACAACACTCTTTCGACCACTGTCAGCACGTCTGATCGCGTGGACGGTTGTACTGGACACCCCGACCAGATTTGCGACCTCACTCACTTTGATTCCCACACGAAGTAGTGCAGACCCCTCCACTCGTTTATCTCGCCTGGAAATCACAACAATAACTCAACCTGGTCGGGTGATCATCTTCTCAGATGAGAAGACTTGCACAGTCGACCCGGGGAGAAACATTGAGGCCCGCACATTAAAGCCAAAACCTGCTGCGTTCGCCACCCAGATCTCACAGCCCTTGAAACATCCGTTGATCGGGAGTGGATGACCATGAACATAGATTACGTTGTCAAGACCTGCACAACCTTCAAGTGCCGTTTCGAGACCATCATCGCTTGGATGGTAGTTATATTGAATAAAATTGAATATTAGACCGATATTTGTATTTGTTGAAAATTTTACTCACTTGAGTTAAGCAATTAATGAGGCACACAACAATACAAACCTTCATCTTCAAGGTCAAATCAACAGGCTTTCGGATTATATGTGGCAAGGCAAGATAAGAGTAGCCTAACAATCAAGATTTTTAATTAACAGTGTGTTCAGTTTTTTCGGCCCACCAAGTACTAGTTTGGCTTTATAACTTTCACATTGCAAAAATTTGTATTGTATTTCAGGCTAGTTAAGCTATTTCTCTTTGTGCAAAAGTTTTGGAGCTTCATAGATTAATTATTACTAATCATTTGTACAATTAATTTTATCTTCTGTGTCGGGTCTCGATATAACCCATCATGATTTGTTTGACACACTTTTCGTCGTCAAGCACCCATCTCAGTTTAAAATATTCGAATTTAAGTATCATCCAGCTGGGAATTTACAATGAGTGAACACAAATTGTAAATTCATATACATATATCAGCTCAAAGTTTGCAATGAAAATGAAGAAATATGTGGTACATGTGGACGTAGAGCAGGTAGCAAATCATGTCAGACAGGATTTATAATGGAATAAAATAAAGTAATATAACTGAACCGTTTTGTTCATTCATGAGTAGCTATCAAGTTTCATGCCATCTAAAGTAAAGGCACCAATCACTCACGTACATTCCAATCACGCAAGCCAATTCAGTCATGTACACGTACTTTATTCACGTACAGTCATTTCAGTCACGCATATGTACTGCCATCATTCACAGGCCATAGAGTTAGGAATATAGAAACAGCACGTTAAAATATTGGGGGTTCTTGATTTTATGTTTGTCTTGACGATTTTTGAATGTGTTCATAGTAAGGGCAGAAACGATGAGTTCATTCTGTTGAAGACGCCTTTCGTAGCTAAAATTGTGGAGTACAAGTCTCATTTTTGTCGCTTCAAGCTAAATTTTCTTCATTTTATTAGTATCTCTTCGTAGGGTAAGAGACCAGAGTAGCACTGCATATTCCAAATGTAGCCGGACTAGCGCTTTTAAGCGCTTTATTTCTTTCATTGGAACCAAGGACCCTGCTTGTGTTTCTGACGCTTTTTTCTCCTTTTTTGTTATGCTTGAGATTTTCAGTGATAATTATATTAAAATTTATTTATTGCTGTACTGCTTCAACAGGTATTTTATTCATTGTGTGTTGGAAAGGCCGTTTGTTTGCACCAACTTTCATTACCGAAGACTTATCGATGTTGAAGCTCGTTTGCCAGGTTTTGGTTTATTGTAGTAGACAGTTGAGGTATGATTGGATAGTTATTCTGTCTCTTTTGCTGAGCGCTTTGTGCCAGAGTGTCATGTTATTCGTGAATTTTTCGTTTTTACTGATTATTCCAAAGTACAGGTCGTTGATGTAGATGATGAAAAGCAGCGGGCCTAAAACGCTCCCTTGATAGACTCATGAAGTTATGTGCGTCGAATCACTAGGTTGTTACAAAAATAATGGCTGCTTGAAGGTCTGGGGTTATTTTCGATGAACCTTGGCATGCATAACAATTAATGTGTGTTCATTAATATTTTGTAATTTCTTTTCAGACAGAACATAATTGTGAAGGATAGAATCCATTCATGATGAACATGACAAAACAAGACCTTCGCCTACTTATGTTGCACGAGTTCAAACTTGGTCACAACGCCTCCGAAGCTTCTGCCAATATCAATCGAGCATGGGGAGAAGAGTTCACAAGGGATCGGACAGTACGAAGGTGGTTCGGGAAATTCCGGAGTGGTGAAGAGAGCCTTAAAGATGAAGAGGGTAGAGGACGTTTGGGTAGTCTCGAGAACGAGCAATTGCATGCAGTTGTTGAGCAAAATCCACGTCAAAGTGTTAGAGAAATATCTCAGACACTTGGTGTCAGGATTACAACAGTCTCACGCCATTTGAAGATTATTGGAAAGGTGAAAAAGCTCGATAAATGGGTTCCTCATGAGCTCAATGAGAATCAAAAGCTTAGGCGTTTTGAAGTGGGCTCGATGCTCTCTCTGCGCAACACCAACGATCCCTTTCATGACCGAATTGTCACTTGTGACGAAAAGTGGGTTCTTTATAATAACCGTAACCGATCAGGTCAATGGTTCGATCGTGATGAGCCCCCAAACACTTCCCAAAGCCAATGTTGCACCAGAAAAAGATTATGGTGACTGTCTGGTGGTCTGCAATAGGTGTTATTCACTACAGTTTTTTTGGGAGTTAATGAAACCATTAATGCAGAGAGATACTGCAATGATCTCGCTGTTATGGATGCTCGATTGAGCGAAAAGAGACTGGCATTAGTGAATCGACGTGGTCCAATTCTGGTCCACGATAACGCGCGACCACATGTTGCAAGAATGACCGTCCAGAAACTCACAGAACTGGAATACGAGACTTTACCACATCCTCCATAATCTCCAGATCTTTCACCTACTGATTATCATTTATTCAAGCACTTAAGCACATTTTTGGATGGTAAAACTTTTAGGTCTAAACAAGAGGTGGAAACGACCTTCAAAGATTTTGTTGCATCACAGCCATTAACTTTTGATCAACAAGGAATAAATAATCTCGTAGTCCGATGGCAGAGATGCATAGCTGCTCAGGGTTAATATTTTGACTAAGTTTAACATCTTTATTGTTCATTTACCAAGGATTAAATGCATGCTTCTGAAATCGGCCATTATTTTTGTAACAACCTAATAGTTTCATCTTGAAATATCTCTCGTTCAGTATGACCAGTGAGCGAGTTTCATTTTCATTAAAAGTAGTTATCTTGTATTCCATACACTTCCACTTTGCCCATTAGCCTCTCATGGAAAACTTTGTCGTGGGCTTTTTGAAAGTTGACAAGGTCTACAGCTTACGTACGGTTGGTTGACTTCTCCAACAAAGTCGTGGAGATTTTTGAGATATCTCAATTTTGCCCAGAATCTATGTTCTGTGTCAGTATTCAGGTTTTGTGCTTGGAAATTTTTTATTAAACAGACTTCGAGTAATACAGGCTGACCTAAAATCAACTGACCCTTTTCATTTACCAATAAAACAAAAAATAAGACCGCTAGGGTAATAACACTGGTTTCAGTTGAAAGAAAGGCGTTTTTATGGCTAATTAACTTAGTATCCTAAATGGACATTAACTGGATAGCAAGAATTCTAGTTTGATTTCAAAGCCATGCTTTTCCATCATGTCTCGTTACAGCTTAGATGAAAGAATGATGATCTTCAAGTCTACATGAGGTTATTTTCAGTAACAGAAGTGTAGCGTGATTACCGAATCCAGTTTCAAACAAGAACAAGTCATTCTAAAAACACAATTAAATCTCTATTTCGTAAATTTACAGAGACAGGTAGTGTTAATGACAGATCACGAGCTGGAAGATACAGATCCATACGTACTGAAGCTGTAATAGAACGAATCTTTACAGGTGCTGCAAATAATTCTTCAACATTAACGAAATTGAGATTTAATTGTGTTTTTAGAAGGATTTGTATTCGTTTGAAACTGGATTCAGTAATCACGCTGCACGTGTGTTACTGAAAATGACCTCATGTACAGGGTGCTTCAAAATTTAGGCAACCAGTTTTGCATACTAAATAAATAGTTTAAAATCAATGTTCGGTTATTTAATTCTTATATTATTTAAACGTAGTAAAATTATCTTTCTATTTCAACTGTCTAAATTTTAAATTCATACCTTATATAATGGCTGTAGATCGAAATATCGTTATCAACTCCACAAAGAAGGCGAGAGTAACGTATCAATTGCAAAAAAATAGAAAATGAACCGTTCAACTTTTTGAAAAATTGTTAAAAAGTTTAAGGAGACTGGTACAACTTCTAATAAACCAGGACAAGGCCGGAAACGAAGTGTTCGGACCAAAAAATTCATCAAAAACACGCGGGAGAAGTTGCGTGAAACCTACGTCGATCCCATCGAGAACTGGCAGCAAAAGCCAGTGTTAGCAAAACTTCAATGTATTGAGTATTGAAGGAGGATCTGAAAAAGAATTCTTACGAAATAATGAAACGCCATGAGCTTACTGAATATCATGAGAGAATGAGGGCTGAAAGAAATCGGTCATATCCTTAATGAGATAGCTCAAGGCACGTTTCCAAACTTGGTGTTCACAGACGAAATTTTTTGACATTCAGCAAGTTGTGAACCATCAGAGCGACAGAGTTTGAAGTTCCTCAAGTTCAGTCGAGAGTAGGATTGTTACGAGACGTCAAAATGCACATTCTGTTATGGTTTGGATAGCTGTGACAGCCACAGGAAGATCTCCGCTTGATTTTGTACCCTGTGTTGTCAATTTAAATTCAGAACGGTACATTTCTCTTATTTTGGAATCAAAGTTATTACCATGGGCTACAGAACATTTTCAGGGTTCACCATGGAGTCTTCAACAGGATTCAGCACCATCACAGGGCTCTAACGTAACCCAAACCTGGATTCAGATGAACATTCCATCTTTCATTAGCAAAGATGTATGGCCAGCATTGAGCCCCGACCTCAATCCCTTTGACTTTTCTATCTGATCCATTTTGGATACAAGGTTTTTAGCTACCCCTCACACTTCTCTCGAGATCCCTCAAAGCAAAACTGCAAGGTGAATGAAAAGAAATTCCACAAGAACAGATGCGTGCCGCTTGCGATGCATTTGTAAATAGACTTTAAGTTGTAGTTCGTAATAAGGGTGGTTACATCAAATAAAGGCAACATTGTTTCGTTTGCTGTTTATTCCCCTTTGAGTTTCAACTTTTCAATCAAAATCGCGCATTTGAATTTTCATAAACATGCCAAAAAGTTCGTTGTCTTAATTCTGAAACACCCTGTGCACTTCCAGAATTAATGTTCTTTCTTTTATGCTAAATCGAGACATGATGGAAAAGCAAGGGTTTGAAATCGAACTGTAAATCTAGTTACCCAGTTGATTTAAAAGTTAATTACCATACAAACGGTTTTCTTTCAACTGAAGCCAGTTTTAACAGCCTAGAGTTTTTAGTTTTTGTTTTATAAGTAAATGAATTGGGTCAGATAATTCTGGGACTCCCTGTATTTCTATTGTTTTACTGATGATTGGTGTAACACTGATTGAAGGATAGTTATTGGGGTTTGTGTTTTCCCATTGTTGAAAATAGGAGTGATAATTGCCTGCTTCCAATGATTTGGAACAGTCCCAGTTTCAAGCGTTAGATTGAAGCTGCTATGAGTTCGCTAATTATGTACAATATTTCGGCTTTTCGTTTGAGTATCCGGATAGCAAGGCTGTCGGGTCTGGTTGATTTATAAGCGTTTAAGGTGCTGATTTTTTTGTATACTTTTTACTTTGAACATGCCTTCTGTCAAAATTTTCTAGGCATTCAAAGCATAAGGTTGTGAGATTTCAGTTGGATCTTTGCAAGCAAATAGGTAGCATAGGTGAGGTATGGGCTAAAACTTCTGGTTTTGCTTCCGTTGTTCGTTTGGAGTAATCGCTCAGGATCGACCAGTGGTTCAATAGTGTCTCTTTTACATTGTCTTTAATTAACATTTTGAAAGATTCTAGTTGGTACTTATTGGCTATTGTAAGGGAAATATAATTTTTTTCTCAACTAATTGAGTTCAGGTTCATATGCAGGAACGAAGAAAGGATGCATTCTTCCATCGTACATATGAATCTAATGGTAAATACTGAGCAATAGCGGTAGAAACACCTAGCTGTAGTCAGACTGTTACCAATGCATTGTATTAACAACAGGGTCTGAGTTCCTACAAGGCTAGGCAATTTTCCTTCTTATCAAAACACTTCGTGAATGTACGGTTTTCCTTTACCAAAAGGTAAATAGCAAAACAAACAAGCTACTGGAACAATATTCACTAATTTTATGAGACCAAGACAAAATTATTCAACCATAATTAAAGGCACTACATTTGACAAAGAAATAGTGCTTTATAGGAACTCCGACTCCATCGCCACAATACATTGGTCAAAATCTGACGAAAAATGCTGTTTTTATTGCTTTCGATTCTTAAACTAATTCTGTTCTGATAGTTTGAAGCCTTCCAAATATAATTTTGACTACCTACTTTCCGAATTTAGTATAAATTTTTTTTCTTCGGAGCATTGAAACGCTGGCAGTTCACAGTATAATGATTCTTCGTCCATTTTCTGATTATATAATTATTGAACCAACTCTACTGCGATGCACTTTAAACTGCTTTATAATTGACCTTCAGCCAATATAATCGATATACTCGTAGACTATATTCGACCACGGAAATCTACACTGAACTTTTTGCATGATATTTACTGGAAACTGATGACTTTAAACAGCAGACGTGTTAAATGGTAATCAGATTGAAGATTAAGCGTTTTGAAGATTAAGCAACATGATCATACTTCTAAATTATTGCTCTGATTTCTAGATTATATTATCTATAATCCATAACTGAATTTGTTTTAAAACAAGAGAACATTTTACATAAGTGTTCTTAATACTTTTTAGCCCAGTTGTTTCACATTCTCTGTTATGATTGTCTTACAAGAATTATCTATTAAATTTCGAAGTTTTTCTAAACTCATGATAAAAACATCATTTCAGTAAACTTTGGCCTAATAACTTTCATCGTTATTCATTAAAACTTGAATAAATGAGTTTTTTGAGAGTGTGTTGAGTAATTTTTAACGTAACTGTATATGTATAATTATTACTGGTGATTTTTAATGTTTTATTTCACATTGGCCTGTTGCTCATCATAATGAGCAACATAATGAGCATAATCATCTTTCTGCACTCAATCGAAAGATTTAGCATCTATCTTTGATACAGTATTACTTTGAAAAAAACATAAGATTTTTACGGGACTATCAATTAGTTATTTGAGTAATGGACTTGATCGTGCATTTACTCCTTCTTAGTTGCTTGTCTGTTGTTGTAAACTTTTTACCTTCAATTGGTCCTGCCCATCGATCTAATTGTCGTTGTTGAACAATAATCTATTTTATACTCGTTTCTGGTATACTATGACCACAAAATCAATCTATGAATCGTCCTTGTCATAATTTACACATGACCAGCCAAAGACCATCCAATGACGAATCCGTAATCCACCCATAACCCTCCTTTGACCCACCTTTAGACCCAGACCACATACAG
>VCRD01001575.1:104883-127648 GCA_006783055.1 Trinorchestia longiramus | reverse complement strand
AGCACTAGGGGAACAGGAAGTGCAGGTCATGAGTGTCCTGCAGCACTAGGGGAACAGGAACTGCAGGTCATGAGTGTCCTGCAGCACTAGGGGAACAGGAAGTGCAGGTTTTGGTGACCAGGCATGCAGATCCTGTTGTGTGGATCACAGGAATCTGTGCAGCATCTCTCCCTCGCGCCACAGTCGCGCTCATGACTGCATCTCTGCACAAGTATAAGCATGATGCTTTAGCATGATGTCAACCTTGAGATCTCATGATGTCAGCATCTGCATGATGTCAGCATCTGCATGATGTTAGCATCTGCATGATGTCAGCATCTGCATGATGTCAGTTTTAAGGTCTGCACGACATCAGCATGAAGATTTGGATGATGTCAGCAATTAGGTCTTGATGATATCATTACTAGAATGTGCATGGTATCAGCATCAGAATCTGGATGATCTTATCATTAAAATGTGACCCTTGTCAGCAGCAACATGTGTATGATGTCAGCACTAAAATGTCAGCATTAATACGCACTCGTTCACTCCCCCATCGCCCAGGCTGAGCAAGTTACGGCCCGTGGGAACACATTTAGCTTAAGAAAACACTGTTCATTTTTCAGTGTTACAAAGTGGTATACAACCGTCAGATCTAGTCCAGCGGGCACTTAAATGGTCTTACATATTTGTACGTTTAATAAAAGCGAAATAGAGAAAAAACACATAGAGTGATTTTTATTTTCAAAAAGAACTTTTAACGCCATTTTGTCTCCTACATTTTCAACGGCCACCATGAAATAAACAGGCAAGCAACGTGTTTGGATTGCAGAAATATTCGTTCAGTTTCCATGAGGCCTTGGAATGCGTGACGTCATGCGTATCATCTTCCACAACACGAAACGACGTCTACACAATTCAGTCAACATGATTACTCTGAACTCTCAGTGTATTAACATTAGTTATGAACATAAAGTCTATAAATAAATATAAAGTTTATAAAGATAAAGTATATAGAGATAAAATTTATAAAGATAGAGATGCAAACAAGTTATATTGCTATTTTTGACAGGATTTGCATGTTTCCTGTCTATGTGTTGTAACACAACCATTGTAATGTAAACAGAACGAGTATATCGGATGGCAAGATTGTACTTCATTCTCTCCCTCCCCCATATGGCAAATGAAGGCGGAAAAAATATGAATTGGAGGCTTGCAATCTAAGGCAGGATGGAAGTCATTATTTGGTTTCTCCTTTGCACGAAAGTGGTGGTTATTTTAAGTTCTTTATTTCCCCGTAATATATAGTGTGACTATGATAATAGTAATCAATGTGACGCAAATCCGTAGTTCAACACGATGATGCAAATATTAGTATATGCCTACACGTAATGTCATACTCCACCTCACACTGCAAACTTTCTTAACGTAATTCTGATTGTTTTTTTAGCTAGTCCTGGGTAGATTTTTCATTAAAGTCGTAAGTTTCAAATGTGAATTAGTTTCCACAATGCTTTTTTTTAATCTATAGGAAAGTGAGAAATTATGCTCTTTTGAAAATTCTTAGGCCTGAAATTTCGTGCATGACAAAGTTGTTGCCATAGAATAAGAGGCTGTGTATTATGCTTGTCATTTGAGTTATTTTCATGCTGGAGCAAACTGGCAGTTAAAGAGCCAGTTATTATAAGCCATTTTGTGTAAATAAAATAATGTTCACATCAAAAAGAATGAATTGCTAACTTTTTTTATAAAAACATGAATTTAAGAACTTTTTTACGAGCGACCATTTCAAGTTTTTAGTCTAATTACTGGATATTATTTTTCTTTGAGAGATCATCTACGAAATTCCCTAAAACCTATGAAAATTAACGAACATCTGCGATTATTTACAACAGTATACGAGAACATACGAAAACTTGTGTATTGATACAAAAGTCACGTATGAATACGAAAGAGTACATAAACCTACAAAAAACTATATAAACTCACAAAAAGTAGCCCACATGTACACAAAATCACTTAAACTTCCGAAAACAAGCAAATATTTCAAGGACAGAGTAGGGCTGGGGACTGCGCTGTCCACGCTACCTTAACACTGATGTCCTGAACCACAAGACTGGGGTCTGTGCAGTCCACCAGAACACGGGGCATGGGAGGGCACCGCAAGTCCTCTGGAGGAGGATACAGCAGGGGTGGAGGATATGAGGCAGTTCAACAAACAATGTATTTGTTGCATCTACTGTTTTTAAAATGTTCCTGTCCAAACATGCAGGGGCATCATGTTCTTGCATATATGATACATGTATACCAATACAGTAACAACGAAGAAATAACAACAGGTTTTGTAAAATTTGCAAATGAGACACACGTGACTGTATCACGAACATAATGAAGTATGTTTACTTAATTTTCATTATTAAGGACATACACATAGAAGAACTGACCATTGAGAGGCACGTTATCACAGCATATGGTCAAACCGTAGCGGTTGGTACATTTCTGGGTGCAAGGTTTTCCAGCGACTGTCGGACTGGTCTGAAAAATTAGGGAAAATGTATTAGAATAATGACAATATCTACCCTTTAGAGATACACCAAATCAGAGAAATCTGTACTAGAATAGCTGCAAAACCTGCACTGTGCAACGGACTAATTATAAAGGTAGCTTTACTATTCAGTACAGTGTATATGATAGTTTTGATACCCAAATTGTTTGGATTTAAGTAATACAAATCATTATTTCTGTGACAAAAAGAACTGTCATTATGAGTCTTACGTTCGGACCTGACATCCAGCTTGAATAAAACTAGTATCTGTAATTCAGGGACACTCAAACCTAAGTGTACTTCAGTCCAGTAACGCTAGAACAGTGTAATTGGGTCCAGTAGTGTACAACGCTCAGGAGTCCCACACCGCTCGGGAGTCCCAATTACCTAAAGCTTAACACACAATTAGTTCAATTCTGTTTATTGGGATTAAAGGGAATTATTCGAAATTTCATTGACTATTAAAATATTTCTTAATTATTTTCTTCTTATATTTACAAGTACTTTTTTCAGTCATACCTGCACAGTCGCCGCTGCCAGCAGCAGTGACAGCACCACAATGCAGGCAGACATACCAGCGAGTGTTTAGGTTGATTATCTTGGAATAGGAAACAAATAGTGATGGTTTTATAGCTGGGAAATTTGTTTGGAAGTCAATTTTATGCTCTAAAAAGTTTTATTTTTTATGAGAATAAATGGAGCGTTTTTTGAAAAAAAAATCTTTTTGGTGAGAGGTTTTAAGTGAGGAAATTTTGGTATAAAGGAAATTTTTCTTGATGCAGTGGAATTAAATAAGGAAAGTTGTTTTCAAAGTCTCCAAAACTCTTGTCTTATACTGAGGATCCTAAACTTTGTCTAGTACAAATAAATTATTCTAGAACGCCTGAAAAAAGAAGTAAACTTGAATTAAAATTTAATTTTCTGAAATACATTTTTTCGACAAATTTTTTAATCTAAAATAGTCAATTTCAGAAGAAATGGGGAGACCTGAAATCAAAAAATAATTGTGAGTTTTTCCATAGCTTGAGTCTCTCCTACATCACATACTTGCGTTAGTTACACAACATTGAAGCATTTATGCTTCAAAAATATAATACTGTTTGAACCACGTGAATACCACGTAGCTGAACCACGTGAATACCACGTAGCTGAACCACATGAATACCACGTAGCTGAACCACGTGAATACCACTTAGCTGAACCACGTGAATACCATGTAGCTGAACCACGTGAATACCACGTAGCTGGGTGATGTACGCGCATTCATTCCCACCACATTCCTGACATGACAACCTGTGACCTGCTGACGGGGACGTGGGTCTTACGAAGGGTGCCTTAAGGACCTCATTAGGCAGCGCTAAGGAGACCATCATTAATGCCACCTTAACTGACATCTACAGGACCAGGTCACGTGTTTGCAGCGACACACAGCACACAGAACACGCAGTCGGTGATGAGCAGTTCACTTGGCCTCCTTGTCACGACCTTGCAGGCTGTCCTCAGGTACATTGTGTGTGGGAACTATTGTCTGTGGGAATACTGCCTCAGAAATATTGTCTACAGGAAATATTATGTGGGGGAAATATCGTCTACGGGAAATATTATACAGGGGAAATATTGTTTGCGAGTAATATTGTCATTGGGAAACATTGTATGAGAACTATTCTCTGTGAAAAATATTCTCTGTGGGAAATATTGTGTTTTAACACCGTAGTTGCAAATCGCTAATTCTAAATATTTTATCCGGTGGTAAATATTGTACTCGCTCATAAGCATTTCAGCCCAGCAAATATTATGACCACAGGAAAATATTGTGGCTGCAGGCAAGAATTTTCAAGGAAATGATGGAGAAGAACATCGCTTAGGTGACTGGAGTTTGTATAGATTACCTAGCGAGGCACAGATGTGCTCAGCCATGCTCTTTTATGCAATATACAGGGTGTCTCAAAAAACTTTATACATCTTCATAAGGCAGTAGTTTGAATACTTCTGATGCTAGGAGGTGTTCTTGTAAAATGTATGCAGGGTGTCCTGGAAATATATATGCATCAGTAACGTTGATACTCATCATTTTTTCGTAAAAATCCTGTATATGCTTCATCGGTATTCACTAATGTTAAAATTAAAACTGATTATGGTCACATACATATGTTGATCATAGTATGACATAGGGAAAAATTTTTACATACTCGGTAATTCAATAATGAAATGAAACCAAGGACTGTCCAGTACAACTGTCCATCACAACTGTCCAGCAAGCACTGTAAGTCTGTACGTCCAGCTGGCTGAATGTATAAACAGTTATCACTAAACCAGTTGCCTTAGAAGCAGCTTTCTCCTCAGCCTTAAGTGACGTCATCACCTACTTGTGCGTTCATCTAACTATTGTTAATTTTTCTTTTCATCATTCAAATTCATCCCGTATTGCATTTCCCAATATTAGAAAATAAATTAATGTGCTCTCCACGAACGTACGAGGACTGTTTCCTTTAACTTCGATGAACTATAAAGCAAACTTTACATAACATAATAATTTCATTGTAATGTATTTATTATTTATTTATTATTAATTTTACTGTAGGCCTTGTTCAGCGTTTTAAAAAGGGGGTCAACAGCAAACGGTTTACAATCAGTGAACTTTATGAAAATTTTTCAGACATTTCAAGGTCTGTTTTGTGCGCAATTGTACGAGATCTCGGATACGAGAAACTGTGTTGAGTCTGCGGCCGTGTGCTCACCTCGCCGCGTCTCTCCGCACTGGTGACGAACTTCCTTAATGAAGACATCGAGGAGCCTGTGCCGGTGAGGCATGGCAAAGCCTTGACTATTTTGGCAATTAGGCAAAGAAATAAGAAAGATCATGTAGTAGTTATTGTTATCAAATTATTATGATATGTGTATTTAGTTATTTATAAGCCATCGGAGCTTGATATTTAAAATACATTTTAAATGTCACCTATAGTATTTATATGTATAGCCCATGTGGATAATATATGAAATCTATATGTAGTCTATCGAGCATGTAGTCTATGTATAATAGCTTGAAGATGCAGTCTTTATGTGGTTTATGTGGTCTGAATATGCAGTACATATGTAGTCTGTGTAGGCTGACTACATATGTAGGCTATGTGCCAAAGGAAGTCATTTGAAAAAAAAAACAATTTTGTCGTCAAATTTAACATATATTAGTAAAGAAGACAGCTTTGCAGCAAACAATGTCAGGTTTAATTGTTTATACGTATATGTTCACACACAATTTATGTATATTATATATTATCCAACCATCCTGTGTTCTTTCTGGCAATTGGGGAACGAGAACAAGCATTTTTCCGCAATGCTGTTGTAAAAACTCTGAATTAGTTAAATGAATAAGAGTGTTGAATTTTATTGTTAAATTGTACCAATAATGAATATTTTAATTCGGCCATAAGAGACTGAAGCGTGAATTTCTTAATGGTAAAGTTAGTCATTGCACAAAATTACAGCACACGCTGAAAATTGAAGCCATACATACAAACCGTGTCTCCTATTATTTCTTTTAGAACAATAATTATTATGCTGGTGAAACCTCGCAGAAAACGAGGGTTCAATTCCTTTTAATTTCAAAAAGTCCGTTTCAAATTTTTCAATCCCATAGATCAAGTAGTTCTCAAATCATGCATCTCTATTTATTTGAGTTCGATAATATTGAAAATATTGAAAAAATTTTGGTGTCTTCTCCCTTTAATCATGAAAAGTGCTATTTTGGCTCTTCAGTCCTACAGAAAAAAATCTCTAGAATTGGACATTTGTAGGTATTGGAATTCGATAACATTGAAAGCGTCAATAATTTATTCTTGCTTGCTACATGCTTGCTCTCAATGCCCAATGATGGATTCTACGGAGAAAGATATTTTGTTTTTCCTGTTTTGGGGGACAAGGAAATCAGGAGGCGGGGTCAGGGGGCTGGGGCCAGAGCCCCCCGTTCTTTGGTCACACTCTGGCAGAAGCAAGGACCTATCTCCTGAAGGTGAAGAGGTACCACCATCGTCATGACCTCCTTCTTCTTGCAGCTGCCGTGTGAGCTTCGTGAAGTTTTTCGGAAAATCCGTCATTGCTCGTTCAAAGGTTTCATCATTGCAACCATGAGGTTCTTTGTCACTTGAAATTATTCCACAAAAACGATCGTTTTGATTTTGGCTTCTCATGCTTGAAGGATGTCCTAATTCAAAATTGAGGTTCGTAATGAATTTTGGCACTACAGTACCGTGTACATGGTGCTCAAAAGGCAACGCGCATTTAAGAGAATATGCATTAGATTGAGAAGTCGTAGCTTCGTCAACAGGAGAGGATCTAAATGCGGAGAGTAATTGAAGGCCGTTGGTCGCTGGTAAGCCATTTTGTAAATTTGTCTTCATTAAAGAATCCATTGGAAGGAGTGCATTTAATGAAGAAGAATACGTAGTCTCCAAATGAGGAAAATCATGGGTTTGTGAAAAAGCGGGAGTTGCAACTGGTGCAGCAGATGACAGCAAGGCCTTGAAAGAATTTGCTCGCTGATGAGGAGCTTCACAACCGCAGAGGTCGTCCGGAGAGCAATTTTTGTGAGAAAAAGAAGGTGGGACACTGGAGGTTGGTTTTTGCTTGTGAACAGCTTCACTGGAAGCCGAAGAACATTGAGTGAGAGACAAATGATTGAGCCTCATCTGGAGAGCTGCATTTTCTCTTACGAAGCTGGATGGGTTACTGACACTCCCGCGGGAACTTGAAGACAAGATGGAAGTCGGTAGAAATGAATAATCAGGAGCAAGCGAAGGAAGGAAAGACTTGTTTGAAGAGTTTAAGAGAGGTTGTGTTGAAGGTTTATGCTGTGAGTAGAATATAGAAGCAGGTTCACACGAGTACCCAGGCAAAACTGCAGGGCTTTGGACAGCAAGAGGATGAACATGGTGGCCTCCATGAGCAAGAAGAGCCATCAGATAGAGTTGACTCAAAGTTAAAGGAGCTGCAGGAAGATTTGGTGGTGATTGGTCTATTGATGGGGAAAAGTTTTCAGGATTGAAAATGTCGAGTTTGTGTGGATCAACGATTGATTTATTTTTATTGCTGTACTGGAAAAGACTTCCTCCTTCATTTGGGGTCTCTCCTTCAGCTTCAAGATGACCTCGATACTCATTGCCCTGAACTGATGACGTAGTTTCAATCACTACCCCATTGTTATCATTAAGAAAGAGTGACCGAGAGGACAGAGGCTGAGTAAAGTGCTCAATGGGGATCTGATTTCCCAAAGATCCTTTTCTCTCTGCAGTCTCCCTCTCGAATAAGATTGCTTCGAGTTCCTTGTCTGCGAAGGCTCTTCGTTTTCGTTGACGTTCACTCAAGAGAGGTGGATTGCTGTTGTCATTCAAGCCTCGTCGCTCAGCTGAGATAGAAATTTCAATATTAGCAAAGATGGAAATATTGGTGGTACAAATAGCACAATCGTATCCAAAGATACTAAAGAACGCATAAATACGAGTATTAACAAAAATATGCATGGTTCTCGTTAATAATAAAAGTGTTTTGTAAGGGATTTAAAACATAAATACCTCTTCAGATTTATGATAATATTGAATGACGTCACAAAAACTCACTGATCAAGTGTTTGGCCAGCTGTGTGGCCTGGAGATGCTTCAAATGTCTCTGGTATTTCTTCTTTTGGGCGAGAAGTACCTCGACGCTCCGTTGAGGCTTCGGCCTCCCTCCTAATGATGGCCTCTTTTTGAAGTCTCCTCGGGCCTCATTGTGAAGACCACGGTCCTTACTTCGGTCTGGAACATCTCTGGAAGCTCCAGGTTTGCTGGAGCAAGATGCTTGAGAAGCAGAGGAACGTTGGTCTCTATCTCGTGCCTTTCCAGTAGTTGTAGATTCTGGACTCTCTGGAATAAGGTGGACAGAAAATTTTGATGAAATTGTACAAGTGCGTTTTGGAGTGTATATTTAGATAGAAATATCGGTGTTGTTTAGTGTTGCAGTTTTGAGAAAAGTATCTGTAAAGTTTTGGTACAAGAACCTATACAGTTCATCTTAACATTGGCTATACTATGATAGCTCACTGATATCATGATGCGAAGAGACCATACTGGAAATCTTCATTCCATTGAACAAAATGACATGAACTCTACCATTTTTATTGAAAGTTCAGTTAAAAAGGAACCAAATATCTAATCATTCTAGTAAACAATGCATTCAAGCTTTCTAGATTTTCTCCTCTGGCAATGTGGACATATAGGAATCACCTCTAGCTCTTCCAGCGATGACATCTCCAGATCCAGAGCCCGTGTCTTCGTTGTAGCGTGTACAGCTTGAAGAATCATTAGACGTATGGGAGGTCAGAGACCGGCAAGATGCCTCCCTTTCCGTCGCTTGAAACCTGATCACAGAAATGCATTGCGTACTGCTTGACTGTAGACAAATTGAGTTGAAGTTTTTAATTAAGAGGTGGCGTGAAAACGCTTCTACCTAATGGTCCTCATGAGAAGTACTAATTATACGTGCGTCAGGCAAACATTTGATGTGAATTCATGCACCAAAGGACACTAACAACAAAAGTGTAGATTTGAATAAAAAGATGTGTTTTCAACGATTATCATACACTGATTAGCATACACTGATTAGCATACACTGATTAGCATACACCGATTAGCAAACAATGATTAGCATACACCGATTAGCACACACTGATTAGCATACATCAATTAGCGTATTTAGCACAGACAGCACCAGTGCTGTAAATCATCAGAGAAAACTGATGTACATCCTGCATGACATATTTACTGGTAGAGTAAGAATGCAATGTCATTGTCGAACAAATAAAGGTCAAACACGCAAGTGCATTATCACACAAAAGTAAAATCAAATCCAATATAATTGTGTTAGAATTTTTTGCCGTGGAATAGAATACGGCAACATGAACGAGTCATTTGTTCTATTCTTGGGCTGCTACACAAGTCCCCTGCCGGCTCTAGCATGTCTGTGTGTGTCTCCAGTACGCAATCTATGTATATACAGTTTTACGTAATTTTTGTAAAGTCTGACAAGTTGTGCTGAAATTTGCATTAATATGAGAATATTTTCGTGAATTTGGTAGTTCATTTGCACCGAATATCTTACATGTGTTCGGAATCCGAAATATTTGACAGTCGGACTCAAAATATTCGCCTGTCAAACAAAATCTTTGCCTCTCTAACCACCGCTGATGCATTTCTCCTCTTCATCAAAGTTTGGTGAAGAAACACAAATAAGTGGACAATTATGTTCATTATGTATCACGACTTACGAATGTTTCCTACAAGTTGTGAGCCGAGGAGATGCTACTTGTTTCTAATAAATTAATAAAAAATTAAAAAGTAATGTATGCATCTAGTTTGATGCTGCACATGCATCAGTGTATGTGTGCAGCAAAGTCGTACCAGAGAAATGATTTTTTATTTTCTGTAATCGTTGTCGAAATTTTACTTTTATTCTGAGTTTCATGGATTCTGAGTTATTGGCTAAAAAGGAGGAATACACTTTTCAGTTGATCCAGAAATCGAACAAATTCCAAATCAATTATTTCCATGACAATTGGAACTCAGAATAAATATGATGAAGGTGCAAATAAATAGCATAGAATTGACGACTTATTGCACAAGATTAAATTCATCACACCGAGTACACATCAAGTTCATGTCATGAACAATACATAATTAAATATACCGTATGAATATTAAAAGAAAGTTACATACGGTTTTTACGTAAACAGACCTAACGAACAAATGTTCTCATGGCAGCCTGAGGCTGAGCAATGTGTGCTTCCTTTTACTAAATCATACCAGGAACTGTTGTGTACCCCTGTCTAATTTTTCTCATACGCTACCCTCATCATTACGTACTCATGCCTAAAAGTCTAATTTTTCCATGTTCGTATCCGTCTGTATATCTTACTGTACTCTTCCCATAATCCTTCTTCCATCCTTCTCTAAATCTTTCTGCATCCTTCCAATCTCTTTATCTTTTTGTATCTGTCCCTTGATCATTTTTGTTCCCTTCTCTCAGCTTTTTTGTGCCAAACTCTTCATCGTTATCCTCTATTTCTTTCATTATTTAGTATCCTTCTGTAAATCATGCTGTACCCATTTTTCCATCACTTACTCCTCTTCCTATGTCTTTTTAGCCTAAAACGTAAATATTTCCCTACTTCCTTCAGCAGGTTTAAGCTCAGGGTCGTAACAGACACCAGCCAATCAAACAAACAGAGGAAAAATGTACATCTTCTGCTCCAAACATCCATTCAGATGGTAATGTCTGCACCAGCTGTGGTATTTCAGCAGAATAAAAGATGGCTATGTTTCATAAACAGCCTCCGGAACAGAAGAGCGACAGAAGACCCGGAACGCTATTCATTCTTCACGCCGTATGTGAAGCACAGAAATTTAGGTTAAGTTGCCCACTCACATTAGGCAGATTTTCTCGCTACATGTGAGGCAAAAATCGTATCAGACCAGTCTGCAGTAAGGGCTTTTCTCTGTAAAGAATAATGGTGGTTAGTGAAGTTTAATCGCTTGCAGTCTCTTAACAACTGTGCAAGCTATGTTTGGAGGCTTTATTTCTCTTTATCAGCGACTAGTCGTCTATGATATGTGGATACGTTCAAAACATTGAAGACCTGCCTGTACAGTCCTACCTGTAGAGTTGTAACTGTGCAGTTATGCCTGCACGTACAGTTGAGCCTATGCAGTCATACCTGTACAGTCATTCATGTACAGCAATGCCTGTACAATCGTGCCTATGCAGTCGCACCTGTGCAGGGGAGCCTGACAAACTAACTGTACATCCCACAATGTACGTCAACAGATCAAAATATTTTGTACGGACGAGTGATTATCAAGGCAGGGATGACCTGTGCAAGCCTGCCTGACAGATCGGCCTGAAATGATCACAAGATTGTAAGACCAGCGCAGAAAAACGTATTTATTATTTTTGTGCTAAACAATATATCACCAATGCACGGTTTCGAAACTTCTCCCAAAATAATATACACATTTTCTGCTGATACCTTGTTAAACATTTAATTTATGTTTGTCAGACATAAGAGTATATCAAACATTGGAGTACCTGTATGTCAGACCTGTGAGTACTGTATGTCACACCTACGAGTATGTGTGACCTACCTAAGAGTAAGTTAGACCTACGAGCAGTTCAAGAAGACCCTCAAATCCTCCCCTAATCTCAAGTTTCACAATTTTCCCTCTTACGCACTTTCCCCTCACACAAATCTTCCCCTCGCGTTGGTTTACGAGTTTGTTTGTCGAGGCGTCGGTGTGCCGATAAGGTGTGACGTTGGACCTTGTCAAGTCAAATCTGACAATAAACTCGATAAGGCCCGACAAGCAGCGCATTTGGCCTGACAAAGGAGATTAGTGGTGTGTCGTCGGCCGGAAAATTAATGTCGTTGTTTGCCGACGCACCAAGACACGGTGAAGAGTATCGATGTTCATGCCTCTGTAAGTTTAAATTCATGACGAAAACATTCGGATATTTACGTAAATTCTAGTAAGTCGTACAGTAGTAGACGTTAATCATCGATAATTCATTAAAAATTTTGGTCATATTGGGTGTTTTTACTCGGTGCTCACTAAATCATATGACAAATATAAGTCGGTGGCTTAATTAAGTTTCTTATTTGGATTATAACTATCATAACTTGAAATGAAAATATTCTATGTTCAGTAAATCGAATTTTTTATATAACTGTGTAACTTGTATTGATATGTGTTGCTTTTTATTTAGTTATTCGTTATTATTTTATCAAATTTCAAACGTTGGTACAAACCGAAAGTTATCTTTTTACACACAAATATCCAAGGGAAATCATGAGACTGTGTGTAATATTCAGGGCCTAAATTAATTAATTCTCCATAAGATTCTCCTGTTAAATGAGACTTTTATGATATAGGAAGATATTCAGAGTCCCCCATTCCAATTAAATCCTGGAAAAATAAAACCAAAGTCATGGGATGAAAAAAATCATTTTATATCTAGGAATTAGATTTTAAAAAACCACAAATATTTCGCCATGCAGCAAAAAATTAATTTTTTCCGTAGTCTATGCCATGGAGTTGTAGTTGACAATCAGCCAATTACCGGAGATAAACTCCAACTGTGATTGTCATCAGAGATTTGGAGTAGGAGATCTACATCCATAAGTCTCTGGAGTGAGGAAGTGAAGACAGAGTTAAACTTAGCAATTAATAACATAGACTAAAGTTAAGGTTGCAATATGATAAAATTAAAATTAGTAATCAATAACATTTACTAAAGTTAAGGTTACGCTAAGACAGAATTAAATAGTGATTGAACTAACCGCCGCAACGCCACTTGGGCCGCCATGAGCCTCTGTCTCTCCGCCACCACCCGACACCCGCCACAGCTGCAGTCCCGCCACCGACACAACTTCTTGTGTCCCTTCAGGCACGACACAACGCCGTGGTGCCGGCACCTGGCACACTTGGGAGTCCTGCTACTGCGCCGGGACACCATGCTGAGGATGCTAGGGAGGGGAATGTTCGGAGGGGATGTTTGAAGGGATGCCCCAATATGGAGGGGTTATCCCAGGGAATGTCAGGGGGATGTCAGGGGAATAAAGATGTCTGCATAGGTGATATTCCTAGAGGGGAAGTCTAGGGGGATGTACAAGTGAAAAATGACTTGCATAATCTGTTAGAACGGAATTTTAACCTCAGATTTTGCAAAAGCTGTTTGAAGTGTTGTGTAAAAATATGAACTGTATTTTGATGCCCTAAAATCAAGGACTTTTATTTTTCAGTGAGAACAAAAGAATGAGGCAGTTGAATTCAGTTAACAAATGATCTGCACACATAAAAAAGAAATAATTACAGCAATTCTAAACGAGTGTTTGTACATCTCACAGAAAAATATTTTAAGCAACGTTCAAATCATAAATAATGTAAACAGGAGAAGGACCTCGTACCTGGTACCTCGTACTACACTCGTCCCTGCAACACGCAGAAGATTTGCTCACACGGACAAATTTACTTTGATTTCAAGCGTGTCTTGGTAATGAATTTTTTAAGACTGATGAGGATGAAAGACCAGCTTTCATTTAGGAGAGAAACCAACGTTTGTGTGGAGCAGAGTGTCAAATGCGTACGATAAAAAAATGTATTCACTAAAATCTGGAATTTCAGATACTTCATTGCTTCAACGCTGAAGAAAAATAATACATATTCTCATTTTAAAAAAGAGCTGCGCATTAAAATTTATTAAATGCAGCACAATTAGTTAGTTAAATAAAGAAACGCTAAGTGCTTTGTTGTTATAAGAGAGATTTCAATTATGACTTAGTGGTGTAAGATCACAGGAAAAATAGTATATGCAAATTATAGAAGAATTTTACTCAGTTATAAGGAACACGTCCCAGTCAATGTTTCATGGTCGAGTTAGCGGATATTTCCGTCTACTGTAATACAAGTATAATGTACGAAAATCTACTGTAATTCAACTATATAAGTAGATTGGGTAGAAAGGATTGTTCGAATTTCATATTCACGACTCAAACATTTCAGTATGTGTAATGAAATCGATATTGAATTAGGAATGTTTGGGAAAATGATATTGTGAAGTGTCGATGTTGTGCTTATTGTAGAATGTTGATGTTGTGCGTTACTAATGAATTTAATCTCCAAGAATGTATGAAAACCTCGCAAAGTATGCATCAATATAATAGGATTTTGGTTTAAGAAATAATTTTTTATGTTGTTTGTATGTTTTTGCGATATGATATTCTTAGAGTGGAATATTTAAAAAATATG
Source organism: Trinorchestia longiramus (assembly GCA_006783055.1). Classification (NCBI taxonomy): domain Eukaryota; kingdom Metazoa; phylum Arthropoda; class Malacostraca; order Amphipoda; family Talitridae; genus Trinorchestia; species Trinorchestia longiramus. The sequence continues at coordinate 113,293 of VCRD01001575.1, read as the reverse complement.
TGTGAAAATTTTAGCGACTATATCTAATAACCAAATAATCATAACATTAAAAAAGGTAACAAAGACAAAAGTATATCCATAATTTCATATTTTTGGTGATGCAAATGAATTAAAAGTAATTTTCTAGTACTGATAATCTCTAATTTGCTTAATATTTCCATATGTAGCTGTAATTGACGACTGCATCTGGTTGTGCTAAAAGGAAGTTTCAATAACAACATATTGTTATTTTTCCCAGTTGATATTTTTCGTAATTTTGCAAGTCAAAGAAACTGGAATTTTCCAGACTCCTAAATTGAAGCAAAATGTAGGGTAGATTTTTTTTAATTTGTGTTCCTCAATTCGTAAAATTTAAATTATTAAGAAAATCTGTAAAATTGGCAAAATTGGTAATATTTGAACTACGATTACGTAGACTTTCTTTATTAATTGAAAGGCAACGGGCCAAATTATTATTCGCTATTCAGCTTCAATTATCTCATAATTATTGATTAACTAAACTGATCTACTTGATGTTTCAAAAATATTCTTCTAATTTTTTTTTTAGTTTTTTCAATTGTTATGAAAGTTACATGTCAGCAAAACGCAGATGTGTCATGGATAGAGAGAAGGAAAATCTATATTTCGTAGAAATCTTGAGAAAAAGACATCGAGTCAGAAATGAAGAGCGACACAACAAACTTGTGACACAACAACACAACTTGTAATGGCACTCAGTAACTGTGATGCACGGCACCAAAATTTAAATTACGAATTTGAAGCCAAGACAATTATTAATGAAGACAATTTAAGATTGTGCATTGAAAAATTGCAATTTTAAAAGTGGAAAATGTTTTTCTTCATGGGGGCAGAGCAAGACTCAAATTTTGGTCTAAAGATTTTCAAATATCTGTCGACATAACTAAATATTTGAAACATTAAACTTTTCAGTCTTCTCCTAAATTTTTTACTTATGCTGTCAAATACTGTTTTAATTAGTCTTCATCGTATCTTTTATCTAAAATTTTATCCAATTTTTAATTCATTACATTCCGATTTTGGCTGAGTTTTCTCAGTAGCTAATATTACTAATTACTAATATTAATTACAAATATTTAATGTACTCTGTTTCACTAAGTAAAATTTCCTTTTTTTTAATTAGTGCATCACAATTTCCTAATTAAGGCATCACAGTTTCCTAATTAGGGCATATCAATTTAATGTTTGCCAATTAATGCAGATTTATTTATGCATGTAACGTGTCTCAATTAGTTGCTATTGAGACAAGGTTACAATTAACAGGAAATAAATCTCAAGCTCATGCTTCTACAAATACTCGTAAAACACAAATAAAAATTATTAATGCAACAATGTCGATCATCTTTCTAAAAATATTCACAATGAAAAATAATTCTCTTGATGAAAAAACATTTCAAACATCGAAATGAATTTACAAATTAGGGACACGAACCTGTTTGAAGGTTTGAACATTAAAAATAGAGATTCTAGCCATATAAAATTACACTAAATTCCTTCACTTAACGGCTCAATAGACATGTTTTTTTATTCGAGTATCATAGGAGATTTTCAAAATACGATTTTTTTTATGCTTCCCAGAGTCATTTATTTCAATTATTTCTTCGTGTAACTTTTATGTTGAATTAAAGATTGTAAATTAGAAGAACACCTGAAACGCAAGCTTGTTGCTGTGCAGCATTCAATCGTACAGAAGTGAGGCAGCAAGGCTGCAGGTAAGAGATACTCACGATGCAGCAAAGTCACTTCACACATTTGTAGGTCGCATAAAATCGAAATAAAATGCAGGGTGAAAGATTTGTTTTTGTTGTCAAAATGTACATACGATGCTATATTGTTTCATTTGATTTAAGAACTAAGTAAGTCAAGTTGATGACTTTACTCTGCACACACTCTTGAAGATGTTCAAGAAAATTCTCCATAACTCGAATATGTGAGATTATTTTATCGTACTGTGTATATAAATACTGTGGTCCTCAGTAAAATGTCCCCTCTTGACGTTCAGTATATTTTTTAAAGCATTGCTCTTCGTGTAAGCTGGTAAAATGAAAAAGATTCATGAACAATACCTCCTGAATACAATAATTAAAAATGCAATAAACAACATTGATAAGTAGACTCACTAGTTTTAAAATTAATAATCTTAACCAATATATTTCGAAACACAAAATACGAAACATTCCCTAAATGGTGACGGAGCTCTGATGAAAGTATTCAATCATGGTAGTTTCAATACACATATTACAAGGGTCCTGCAGCAGGAGTATTCTCTTTTCACTCTCTGCCCTCGGCAACATACCAGTCTCATCTAAATCTGACGTTCTGTAATGACCCTCATTCCGGCTGTTTAATATATACTTCTGTCCAATGAAAATCGCCCTGGCCGCACGAGTAACCAATCACGAGGCACATTTGCAAACCTGCCTCAGGAATAGGTGGGGTTTACACTACCTGTGGTTGAGCCTACCACTTCCTATTGGTCATACCCTCAGTTCTCCCTCTTGATGCGAAGCTCAGGATTGGTAGATGCTGAGAGGTACGTCGCTACATGAAACAACTCAGGTATATTGCATAAACATCTGTTTCTATGGAGCATATAAACCATTTATTAAGCAGAAGCATTCATTCCTTTGAAGAAATATAAAAAGCAAACTGCTCCACTTCATCAACTCCAAATATTGATGCGTTTTCTCACGAAATTCTATTGAAAAAATAAACCGCTCCAAGACGTATGCGACGTAACAGACTCCACCTACGCTGCCGTCGTGAAGCAAGAATTGACTTGTGAAGGGTATGTTTGTTATCTCAAGGAAGCAGCGGAAGCTTCTCGAGTGCTTTACAACTCTCTTCTTTCCGCCACTTAAAGCCTCTTTGTTATGGAGAAATGCAAAGATCTATTGGTCTCGCTTCACACGAAGCAAGAGCTACAATGGCACTGCCAATACAGCAGACGCTCAGGTTCTCTTCGAAAGCGTCGGGTTCTTGTGCCAAATGTTATGTTAGGGAGTTCTGAATAATTAGATTCTCTGTTTAGGGTCTTGCTGTCATACTTAACCACAGTACTTCTTTTAAGCCTATTGAGAAAAGATAATAGTTGATTAAGATCGTTACATTATAATGAACATTTTAAAGTACTCATTTTAACGTTAAAATTAGAAAATTAATTAATGATTGTTTTTTTGTTATAGACTGATGAATGTTTGGTACTACATCGAGGTAAAAAATGACTAAATGGTGAACATCTGATAGGAGGAATACAATAACTTTTTCGCCATGTTCAGATGTGTGCTAGAAATATATTCTGAAAATACTCCTAAAGATAGCGTTTATTTGAATGCAAATTAAATAAATAGGTGGCAGGTTGTCAAAGTTATGTGTTCAAAAAGTTGAGCCACGAGTCGTTAATTTTTTATTTTCGGCTACCAGAAAATTGACAATAATTGACAGGGACTGGGAATTACTTTGCACATGATTTTGAAAGTCGTAATTTTTGCGACTACTTTAGAAAGCGAGATATACTTCCAATACTGCCAGATAAAATGGGTCACTTCCAATACTCGAGTGTAAAATGAAGCATACTTTCAATACCTATATGTATTAAAGAACTTCGTTTTTATATCAATTATAAATATGAAACTGAGTATACTGTATGATTGAAATTGTTACATGGACTTTGTTTCTACTTATTTTCTTGCGTAATTCTAGAAGTGGAAAGTTCCATTGCGTGAGAAGGAAAGTTACTAGTTTTCTTCAAAAAATTGTTCCCTGCTGCTAATTTTTCTAATAAATTTCTTTTCCGTTACTTGGTTCACATGAATATTTCTCTACAAATTTTTGTCTAAAATAACGAAAAAAACTTAATTGTTTCTTAAAGGAAGATACATTTCGTGAAAAAGAGGTAAAAAATCAAAGGCTAGTAGGCTTGAACTTCTTCTAATCTGGATAACCTTTTTCCACAGGTCACATCATGACTTGCATAGCAATATTCTGTACACAAAAGAAAGTACATAGTATGTATGAAATGTATGCCACTACGTGTCATGTATTAAATGTATGACACATTCACAGTTTCAGTGCATTGTGTGAGATCTGGCAGTTTTTTGTAGATCGCACCATAATTTTTGTAAGTTTCCCTAAATTCGACCATAAAGTTAGATAATTATAGAAACAAGTAAGGACCATTCAACACCACTCGGTGACGCTCAGTTATTTGGTTATGTATACATGTTTGAATATTTCTATTCTGCATACAAATATACAACTCATTTTTCCTTGAATTCACGCCAGAACTGTAACAGTAGAAAAACATAGAAACCTTTATCCCTTCCGTCAACATTTTCGAACATTATTAACAGATAGTTCAGAATTGATTGACATGCTACATTAAATAGAGTATGATAACATCATTCGTTGATACCTTGCATAGCTAAGATATCAGCACATTTGTGAGACGTACGATAGCACAAGCCCTATAATCTTAGATAACACTGTCGTGGCACGATGAGGCAAAACTGCCACTTAAAACTCCATTAAATGGAAGCTTGCATACCAACACGAGTCTGATACAATTCCATTACCTTTAACTCTCTTCTAATAAGTAGCTGTCATGTGTGACAGTGCAAACTTACGGTACGTAGAGCATGTGCATGCATGTACACAGAACTCATGCTTGCGTGCGTCACAATATGAAATTCGTACACTTACTCACCTTGGAGCACACACACATTCAGTACTACGTTGAGTTGATTTTTTGTCCAATTTCCACGTTAGGATGAAAAAGAACCATCGTAAATGCGAACATTTTTACGAGAAAGCTGTTTGAAATAAGACGACTAAGTTCCTATCTTAATTCAGAGATGGAATTTTTGAATTTCAAAACGTGTTCCTGTTGAAAATATTCCCTTTTTTCATTTGATCTTCTATTCCTCTCACTCTTGAAATATTTAAAAAATCGACCATATCGCATTATTATTTTTAATTTCGAGGCTCATTTGCCGTATATATCTCATAATTATATTGATATAATTTATAATTTCAGTATAATATATATAAATACGATCATCACATTAATTTGTTCAAACTAGTGATGCAAATACAATAATTTGTTCAGAGAAGAAGATTAGTACACCTGAGTTCATTCAGATAAGGAACAGGTCTACATCTACTATATGAAACGGAAAAAAACTGGTCGAATAGAAAGGTTTATAACTAAAAAATATTCATCACTACATCTTAAACACAAATTCAACATATCTCTAAAATTAAAGGAAATGCTAAGAAATATTACAATTTTTAACTGAAGTGTTTGGGAACGCAGCTTCATCATCGGTTCCTAGACACAACATCAGTAAGATGAAGAATAATATCACTAGCAAAGGCTGGATGTACGTCATGACTGGCTAGCATGAAGTAAGCTCCTTTACATGCCATGCAACTACCAGAGAACAATGTTAATATCATTGATTCTGCCTCGGGTCATAAGAATCTCTCAATTTTAGAAACCTTTCACATTTTTAACGACAAGTTTGTGTTGAATCAAAGAGGCACCTCGTGCCATTTTCAGGTTGTAAATAAACAATTGTGTTTAGTGTATGTCTCATGTTACATGATACGCTTTATCAACGTTAGTAATGTTTATTTTTCATTTTACAGATGTTTTATCTATGAGCTGTTGACTTGACTGTGTTAATCTAAAACGTTTTCAATTAAAATGCTCCACTTTCTTAGTATTTTCTGCACTTTTAAATTCTACTCAAAAAGTAGTCATCTTAAAAAAGTGAAACAAACATACATAAATGAGACATTTTTAAATTTTTTTCGTGCAATAGATGCATATATTATTTTATATGCTCATTAACATCGTTGAAAACATTTTACAAAAACTGGATTTTCAAGATGGGTCAAGTTACTAGTGAGCAGTGTGTTGATGCACAGTACTCCGAAAATAAATCTGGAGTACAAGTGAAAAGAGTATTGAATTGAACCTGAATATGAACATTATGATTGATCATATGGTCAGTAAATAACACCATATATCATGTGAACGAGGGGCATTGACCACCATCATCCTTTTCATTCAGAAAAAGTGTCTAAATGGCAGTTCTATGGTTTGGACCCTATAACTCAAGAGGCAGAATTTCGTCTATATATTATTAATTGTCTTGCTCTATGTCATATCACCAGCTTGGTCGACTGGTGAGCGAACCTGCTTGCGAGCGGGAAGACCCGGGTTCGAATCCCGCTGCCGACATGGTTGACGCGGCTAGAAATACGGCATGGGACTTGGGTAAAACAACCGAATAATTATCGAAGTAATTATCCGACCCAAGAATGGGCCAGAAGGTTCGTTCCTATAGCCTCATTCTATTCTATTCTATTCTATTCTATGAAATAATTACACCATTTTAACGTAAAAATTAATATTATTGCGTGGGAGTTGTTTTTTCTAAATTACTCGGCTATAGAGAAAAGTTCCTACATGAATTGATACAGTGTTTACAGCAGAAAATGTGGAAAAGAACACTTAGGCATCAGCAAACGTTCTGTAGGCGTGCGCTATCTCCTGTGACATGTATAATTCAATGACTTCAAGGGCTTTTTAAGGGCTTTCTCTTATCAAATTTCGCTGGTAAAAATCTATTTTCGTAATGTGATAAGACTCAAGCCAATACCATGAAGCATACTCAGAGAGTTGTTCAGAACAAATAACTTATAAATAGCAAAGGAAGTTCCGTCACCAATCATCGTGTTCAGGGCTATTAACGTCACAGGGGTAGCAGGTATCACTAGTTCCTGGCATATATTTCGCTATCGTGGGATTTGTTTCAACGCATTTAAACGTATTTCGCTATCGTTTGCATTATGTTTATCAGATTGTCTGTATATGGCCCACTAAGTGTGTGTGCAGACGGCAGTCTATAAAATTTCACAGAATTACTTAAGCCCTTATTATATTCAAGGTAATGGATACAATTGAAAATATGAGTAAATCAGTATAACAGCTTTGTTTCCATAAGAGGCATAGTAATTATAATATCCATAATAGGTATGTTTAACAGTTATAATATATTTAATAGTCATAATAGTTATGTTAGCTTTCATTAGTATAACAAATACGCACGAAATCTCCACGGTATTTAATAACATTCTTTATCATTATTCTATAAAATACTCGTAATGTATTCCTGTGACGCATTCTATGTATTTCTGAGCGATCTTGCAGCTCTGTGACTCTCTCTTAGCTCTGTCCGAGCGTCTCATTCGTTCTCCTTTCAAGTAACGTATTTAGTAGCAACATTCGAAAATATCAAGAACTATGAAATAAAACTGTAACTCAGTCAATTTGAATGAGTACCCATCGAAAATACAACCTCAACATTCATGCATTTTCTCTTACCTAATACAGAAAGCACAACACATGAAGGAATGAACATAGGTGTAGCAGTAGATGGGTGTCAAGGTATGAGTCTAAGCCTGTATACTCATGCAACCAGGCTTCACTCACCAAAAAACAAGGGACGAATGAATGCACAACCACATTAACAAGCTCATCAGAAGTGACAATATCTATGACGTTGTGTGCATTTTACAGTAGGTATAATGGATACTATTCGTAAATATATCAGCATGAAATCGTCACCCATTTTCAAATTATCCCACTGTGAAGTATTTAATATTACTATCAAGTTTAGGAGTGAAAAAAGATAACAGTTTGACGGTGGTGCTCATGCAGAATTCATTAACTGAAACCTGTACTTTGATCCATGGGCTGGTAGGAGTGCACGGCGTCGCAGGTAGGAACTAGTTCAAGTTTTCATAAATAGTATCTATACTATTAAATGTTACATTGCTATAATTGAGTTCCTTTCTTGAGTTAGTTCGAATTATCTTATTAATAATTATTGTCACTTTATTTGTGTGTGCCTTAAGTGCATGGACCCACAATGCAATAGAATTATTTAAATGACTGTGGGAATGAATATCATCCATGATTTTCAGAGGACGGTAAGAATCTAGAAGCACAATAAATAAGATCTCAACACTTATTAAGTTTAGTAGAAACTGCACTTACTTGTTCTTTAAAAGTCAATTTATCATCTAAAGTAGGAATAGAATAGAATAGAATGAGGTAATAGAAACGAGCTGTTTGGCCCATTCTTGGGTTTCACTTTCGATAGGAGTAATGTAACTTCCGAATTACTGAAATCATACAGGGAACTAAGAATAAGTAGAGAAAGAACCTATATAGGGAGAGTCGGGTGATTGAAAAGGGGCATTACTATTGAAGAGGCATTAGTATTGGGATCATTTATTTTTAAAGGGTCTCAGCGCCGTCGCGTTCTGAAGTTCCATCCGGTCCCAAACCGCCCAATTGTGTATTGCACTTGTTCAGACT
>VCRD01001575.1:82380-101314 GCA_006783055.1 Trinorchestia longiramus | reverse complement strand
TGCAGAACACCAACACTGAATCCTGCAGAACACCAACACTGAATCCTGCTGAACACCAACACTGAATCCTGCAGAACACCAACTCGCAATGGTAAATCTTTTGATCGAGCTGGATTGTAGATTACATACTGGCATCTGCTTAAAAGATAACGTTCAATCAACTGATTATCATTTCCATTAATGCCATTAAAATTCAATTTCACCAGTAATATATTTCTTTACGCTGTATCAAATGTTTTTCAAATTTAAAAGCAAGCAAATAGTGAAGTTTTTAGATTATGGTAATGAAATCGAAATTGTATTTGAATGACGAGTATTATAAGTCACTCTAATCAACATGGCAACGTTTGTATGCTCCAATTGTCGTTCGGCTTAATGTACATCAAGGTTGAATTTTAAATTTTGTTTACGACTTATTATTGCAGGCGAAATAGACGAAGAACTCTACGGATAAAACTCGATTAGTTTTAAAAGATATCGAGGGAATGGAATTAATTCTACAAAAGCCTGACCATCACGACCACAAGCTGACCTGTGGATAATTGGTATTTAAATAACTAAAATAAGAAATAAATACATAAAACAAAATAATCTATCATTTTCTATAAACGATGAACTACGAGGCCGTGTCTTGAAATGCATGTCACTCTTTTAAAAATACGTGAATGCGACAGTCAACTGTTCAAGCTAATATAAGGATTTGTGATCATGCATAATCCTGAGCAGATCGTGAATGTCATTTTTTAATTCCATTGTAACAACTCTCTCTCGTAGCTGCAGTGAAACTTTACTGAACTCTGTTATCATGTAAACGTCTTGCCAGAAATACACAAACACTTCCTTGAATTTGCAACAATTATTCGTGACCAGTGGAAATTAGAGTTAATCTGTTCCGAGAATTATAGAGGAAGTCAGGCTATTCCTATCAAGTTAATACCAAGTTTATCAAAATTTGAACATTGACGGTCAGTATGCAGCTCTGTCACTAACAATATAAATACTGAACGTCATGAATTCGCTACACCAGAAACTGTTGAGTTGAGTTCGAGTAAACACTTCTTTTATGTGAAGGCCATTAGGCACATTTGTTGGCTACAAAGTATCCTATTTATTCAGTGAGAAAACATTTGAGTTTACTCGAACTTTCACCTCCGATTTGCGAAATGAATTTTAAAATTTGTCTAATATAGTGATAAAAAATTTTCTTAAAAGTATTCGGTAAATGATATCAAAATGATCGCTTCTATGTAATTTTGCATTTTGCGCTCAGGTAACTCGTCCGTTAGACGCGACGTTCTCTCAAGGCAAGAGCAGGATTGCATCTTTAAGCAGTTCTTTCAAGCAGTCAATGCTGAATAATAATAAGTCGAAGTAATTTGCTGAATAAAAAATAACAAGTCTAAATTTAGCGTCCAAAAAAGTTATTGATACTTATTGCTTCAGAATTGAGGATTCACTTAACTGGAAAGTATAATAAATACACGCACAAAATATAGTTATTCATACAGTAAAAAGTTCTAATGAAGGCACCATCATTTCCATGCTGTGATATGTGTTCTCTCTAACTCGAAACAAGCAGACTGTGTCGGTCTAGCAAATTCAAGAGGGGACTTAGCACTCCTCGGACATTCCAATCACTGGTCTAGAAGCAGTGCATAGATTACTCGTCTTAGTCCATGTGAAAATTGAAATATTTTATTTGATCAAGGAAGTCAAGCTGTATTAGGCTGGGCCGATAAAACTTCATAACAACCTCTTTTTTTCATAAGAACATGGCTTGCTCTGGTTGTGAAAATTTTTGTGACTGCTTGAAATTGTTTTGCGGTATATTTCTTCTCTTATTTACTATTATGTGTCTAGCGTGGCTTCAGTTGTATTTTCTGGCGCGACAGTAAGGTGAGAATTTTTTTTATTTCACTTGATTGTTATCATAAGTAATGCACGGATGAAATTATAATACGAGAAATTTAATCACCTACAGGTCTCTACAGTAGTTCAATTTATTTGTGATATTGCAGCTTTGCTAAAAATTTATTTGCAACTTAACAGTTCCATAACAAATTTTTTTTGTTGCATTGCAGTTTTATTAAGAATTTCTTTTATATATTACACCAAAAAATTACTTCCTACAGTATAGTTTTATAAGATGCATGATCTGTATGAGGTAATAAAGCATGCTGTACGCGATGTATTTTGATTTAATAAAAGAATTCATGGCTTCATACGTTTCAGATTTTGGCCTCCATACAAACTCGATGTTGAAGAGTGACCTGCAAGCTCCAAATGGAGATAATTAATTTCATAACTTGTAACACTGGTAACTGAAATGTGATGTATTTTGAACATTTCAAATAAAACAAAAATAACGTACAACTCACGCATTAATAATAAAAGTGAGTAGTTAGTACATCATTTAAACCTATACTTTTTAATCTGGTATTTCTAGTTTTATAATTTCATTGAAGTTTTGAGGCAACGGAGATAATTTGCCAAACTAATATACTGCACAACACAGCACACAGCGTGTCTTTATGTAGGGCAACATGCCTGCATTAGATGAACGTGTTCAGAACTGGTGCTGTTCAGAACTGGTGCTGTTCAGAACTGCTGCTGTTCAGAACTGCTGCTGTTCAGAACTGCCATCAGTATGGATCCTAACTTCAGGTCGACTAGAGGAAAGGACTCATTCCAAAATAACGGGCTTGAATGTGTGTGTAGGGTGTGAGTAACGTGTGTGTAATGTGTGTTTGTAATGAGTGGGAGTGATTTGTCTGTAATATATGAGTAATGAGTGTATGAAGCTTCAGCAGCAGCATATAACTCCTACAGCCTCATCATCAATGATCAGATGTCATTCCGCAGGATAAAGTAGGAGCTCATCATTTTCTGCATAGATCAGTGGCAAAAAAACAGCTTTGTATTCGGTTAGTCATCCTGCAGCATGAGGCATATGGTACGATGACTGTCAAAATTTCCAAGTCTGATTGTTATACTCAAATTATAGCATTTTCCGCAACACATGCTTGAAATGTACTTTACTATTGACCCATTGTATTATAATATTGTCTCACTTCCTTGTGGTTAAGACAGAAGCGCCTTTTCTAACAACTTTTCCTGGTCCTCCAGAACATATTAGACAGATTGATCGATTGCTCATAGAGATATGTTTTTAATGTACGAAATAGAGATTTCATTATAGGATTTAATTGTGAATTTCTTTTCATTCGATAAAATCAAGAGTTAAGTTTCGGATAAGGACGATAAATGGGAAAGGAAATTCATTTATGTTTTGAATTATTAGGAGTGAAATACCGACAGAGATAAAGTGGAGTTACTGTAAACCGAAAGTTCTAAGTTTTCACATCTGTTTATCTTTACAAAACATTTACTAACATTGGCACATGAGTTTCATGATTATATCATAATTAAAACTAAATGCAGGCGACAGTGTAGCCAGCAGAACAGATGTCTAACAAGTACAGTGTGCAAATAATGCAGGAATAACATAAAAGGGCCGAAAAATGAAACAAGTATAATAACCTATGTTTGCAGGAAACTTCAGCGGGCTACTTGTCGGATAAATATAATGTCACATAGACTTTATTAGTCTAATTGATTGAATTTATTCTGTCAAATGCTTTACCGGCTTGCAAAATGCGTTTCAACTCATGCACCAACATTTCGATACAATACATATATCGACACTGAAAATTTTTATGACAAATGCTTGTATAAGCACACGCTTTCCAAGTATTTTTTATGGAACTCTAAAGTTAAGGGAAGGATGCAGATAGACATCTGTAAACGGTACTGATAGTGAAGGATTTTTGCTTCGTTATCTGTACGTTAAGCCACACCATTTCTATATCCTCACACACTTAAATTTTAATTTGAACTATGAAACTTCCTTCGAATAGAGTCCCGTGTTCTGAGCCAATGAAAGAGATTTTTTATTTCTAATTCCAATGTAACATTCTCTTGAAATTTGAGATCCAACTTAATCATCCAAGAAATTTTGTAATTTTTCTTCGATTTGGGATACTTAAAAAACAGATTTCCGTCATTGGAACTCGTTTACAAAAAAGATTGTGACATATAATGATTACCTCCTGTCGCTAGAACAGAGCATCAGCTACAGAATGAGGAGTCTCTCAGTTTTCACGCTCAGGAAGTTGCAGCGTTGCAGTGAAACAAAAATTTACTCACTAGATGCCTAGATTACTTTGAAAAATGGCTCAGGTTGAACGATGAGGAAATAACTCTGCGGTCACAAGTTTCAGTTGCTGTGTTCCTTAAAGAGCGTCCGTTCTCATAGGAGCAAGGTTCAATTCAGAAATAGAGCCAGGTGAGCGATTCACAAATAGCACCTGCCAACAACAAAATAAGTTCATCCTGGGCTTCTAAGTATGTCATAAAAAGGCCAAGAGTCACAGAACTGATAGAAATCTTTTTCTTAGAACACCCTGTTGCTTTCGTTCGTTGAAAGGGCTTCTGTTTTACTTATTTCATAATACTGGGGTTCTACTTTATTCATTACGTAACTCAACGTACGAAAGCCAATTTCCACAAAAATTTCTTTGCAATTTTGCAGCTGTTTTTCCTTGTTCTCCCTGCAGACACCCAGTGGGAGCCATGTGCAGGAGCAGTCCTCATCGGGGGTATGGGAGGTCATTGGGATTCTGTCGTGGAGGATCGACAAACTCCTTCATTGGTGGATGAATTCCGACAAACTCTTTCATGTCTACATCAAACTCAACCCATACCTCGATTGGATATGCAACTTCACTTCAGTCAGCCCCTGATTCGTACACCCTTTTTTCCAAAAAACTGTTAATTTATAACAGAGGCCAGCACAGGCTCTAAGCAAACCGTGGGTTGGTGACAAAGACTGTTACGTTGATTGCATTTATTTTCTTCAATAATGCTACAAATTAACTTCGAAAATGTATAGCGAGATACAGACATTTTTACGGGCTTTAGCCTTAACTGTCGTAAAAAGTACATTGAACTACTTATACACTTGATGTTTGAAATAATTTGAATACTGAATATTTTTTAACAATTTCTTCTTTTCAGTCTCGTTTAATGAAGACTATGCCAATTTCACTGTATCAGTATTGAAGAATATTTCAGTTATACGCATCAGTATTTTTTGTATTTATATTTTCACAAGTGCCTAAATACTTGTCTTTTTAGAGGTGACAATCTAAAATGTTCTTCTTAAATTTTATTTACGCTTTTGTATATACATATGTATGCATAATGTCATGCTTACATGCACAACTTGTAAAAAACTGTCTTCAGAGTAAGTTTTAAAATTTGATTAATATTATTTCAAAACACAAAATTCATCCAGAGCAATGTACAATTTTTTTAAATAAATGTATGATTTTGTAATGTATATATTTCTCTCCACTAGTTAATAATGGAACTGAGCACTGGTCTATCACTTCTACTCGGGAGGTGTTTTCTGTACTCCACAGTACCATTAGAAATGCAAGTTCTTGATGTATGTAGGAAGGCTTCCTAGATCTCTCGCTCTCTGTGTCCAGGTTTGGAACAAGGCGCTTTAATTTGCGTGCTTGTCCAAACGCACAGCCCCACGCATGTCAAGAAACAACTTCCACTAAACCTTTCTTTCTTCATAGCGTGCTGTAATCTACTTGCAGAATTATTACTACTATTTTCTATTGTAATTTATTCCAAGATCTAGGAAAAAAAATTTATGGAGAGAAATTATAGAAAATGTGATTTTCAGTTCTTTTGCATCGGCAATTTAACTGTTATAGCGTAGAATACCTAGACGTGTTCGCTTTCCTTACCTGGCCTTCCGAATAAAATTGTTCAGCTGGTTCTCGATTTGAAACTCGTCACTCGTTAAAATCAACCTCATTCAGTAGCGTTTCGATCAACTCGATCACTAAAAAACAAATACTTTTTAAATCTAAAATGACAATTATTATGAGCTCCTGCGAATCGGAAAACATAATACACTATTAACCGTTTGAGACTATCTGAGCACACGCAGTGAAACAAAGCATAAACAAAATATGCGCAGAAAGTAAGTACGTTTGTTGCTTCTCGCACGACAACGCGCAAACGCACAACACAAAGACTATACAGCTTTTGCAATGACGGGCTTTACTCGGTGACTAAAACATCCAGTCAGCCCTCAGCTACTCGATAATTCCGGCGTTATTTACAATTTTTCTCTGAAATAATACTGGCTGCCTTATGCCAATAAACCAAAATGCAGTGTATCTATACAGCAAAATATACAGCATGTCTCTTTAGGACAATATATAGCGGACAAATTGTATTTTTTCGGTCATCCATTTCAGTTGCTATTAATTTTATGCTCATTGTTATTAACTTTATTACTCGTGCCTTCACATTCGTGTGACGTCTTCGATAAATGTAGGTGCGATGAAAAAAATACTAAGTTTACTTAGCACGTTATGAACGTGCGTTGTTGGGAAAGAAGAGCTTTATCACATGTTTTATTTATTTTATTTATTCCAAGTTTGTATTTATCAAATACTGGGTCATTTTTGCATGATAAACTGTAATGCAAAAATGTACCCTGCATCTGGCTCTTGCTGCACCACCTGTAACTCCATGTACCCTGCCTCCATATCTGTAATACCACTTGTTTAAAAAAGGAGGCATGTGTTCTCGCTTTCATTTTCATTTCATTTCTATCTTTGCCTATTATGCCCTAGTAGCAGTATTTTATTATGGTAACTCCAAGGTAATTTTATCATAGTAATTATGATAATGTCTGCCAGAGGTAGAAGCAGTGCAGTGTAGAAGAGCAGCAGCATCTTTGTTCGTCTGTATGACATATTTTGTTACTGACGACAATGTCACTAGTATGGCAGGCGTTTATTTAAATCTGTTTTGTCTCTGCGTAAGCTATCAACTTTGACTTCTAAAGTTGTTTCAATTTTAAAATTAAAGGCCAGGACATTTAATTTATTAACCTGGAAACCTTTTCTCATCTCATGACGCAGTTAAATATCAGGAATTAATTAGAAAGCAATCAATTTCTCTTTCTATTTATTTATTTTAGACTTAATCGATGACTCAATTAAAATTAACATTAAGAGTAGGGACACATCACACGCACAAATACTCGTAATTAGATAAGTATCATCAAAATGTATACTTCGTTCTGGAATCCTCGCATGTGAAAGTTATTGACTATATTAACTGTCTTCTTTGGGTTCGGATTTTTCGAGAAGTTTTTGCACGTCTTCGGAAGTTAGGACTGGGATGGTCAGAGCGTCGTCCCCGGATACAGACTTGTGAACGGCCACGGCTTCGGATGGACTTGATGTCATGTCGTCTTCTTCTGTAATTTTGGGTTTTAACGAAGGAGACTTAACTAACGCTATCACCACAGATTTCCCCTGCTTTGATAATGACTTTTGTAGGCCTGCAAACTTTGATGGAACTGCTGACTTTGGTGGAGTTGCTGACTTTGATCGAACTGCTGACTTTGATAGAACTGCTGACTTTAGACTAGTACTGGATGGAACTATGAGCTTTTGAATAACTTTTGTCGATCGTTTCTCATGAGAATCTTCGGAGTCTCCCTCGAAACTTTCTTCTCCCGAGGAGGAATCACTTCCATCTTCTTCAGTTTCTCCATCTATTCCGTCTTCGTTTACGATTTCATTTCTCAAACTCACATCCGTAAAGGTGCTGTAGCCACCCTTCTGGTCTAAAATCGATGACGTAAGTGCACTTCCTCCCGAACTTATTGTAGGAATCAGCCTTTGTACTGCTGAGGGGCTCCCGACGGGCACGTCAAAGGACCTTGCACTTGAAGGGAAATTATAGCCACTCAAACCATCGATTGGCCCAATGGACGATATACCATCTTCAAAGATCTCGTCGCTAAAATCAAAGTCAGATCCATCACTGAAAGCTCCAATATGGGCAACTTGACCTCCAAATGCACCGGCAGCAGAACTTTCTGCAAACAATGCCAAATCACTGCCTCCGATGGACACTGCCTGCTGGCCGGCTTGTTGGGATAATACAGTCTGAAGATCAACGCCACCAGGAAGCTGTTGGTTTTGACCTTCGTTATAGTTAATGAAGAACACTTCTGGGTCAGTGTCTTGGTGGGGAGGCACTTCGATAACTTCTTGCCTGATTGGCTCTGGCCTCTTGTTGAGCACATACACCAAAGTTTTCTCTTGCGGTGGTGGCACTACAATAGGCTTGGGACTCTTGACGGAATCTGCGGAGTTGACGTAGACGTAGTTGTAGAGAATCTTTGGCTTAGGAATTTTGGGGACAGGTACTTTGGGTGCGTTAACAAACGGTGCTTTGAAGAGGAAGACGTTCTTGAGCAGTACTGGTTTGACACATCTTCCTGCTGCGTTTCTTGCAAGCCCCTTCGGACACGGCGCCAGTGTGAGGAGAGGAACTTGCGCTGCTACAGAGGACCTCAGAACATGAGGAGTGGCTACGATGTTCTTTGGCCCAAAAAAGCCACCTGCTGTGCTAGGAAAGAAACCTGAACTGTGAGATGAAGCTAAACCTTTTGTGAAAAAACGTTGGTCTCGAAATAGTGATCGATCGATGTAGTCTTCCGATGGGTCGTAAGGCATCGCTGTGGTCAGCGACATGGCTGCCAAACTCCAGATGATCTGCAATAAAAAAAAGTAGTACATGGTAGGACCAGAGTAAAATTGTCAACAGTAATTTTATAAAGTAAAAAATAATTCAACATCATAATTGCTAGTTTATGGGACAGAGCAGTAGTCATGTGAATTGCTGAGGAAATAAAAAATAGATTATGTGCTTTTTGATTTCAAATACTTTACATCGGCTATAGTACCAAGTGCCCTTTCCCTGTAGATCAGTGAAATGAAAGTTAAAAGGTACGAAATCGATCCATAAGTACCAAGGATGCCAATTTTGTTACTCCGCGTATTCCATGCTAAGTTTGTGATGAAAATATTCAGTTAACTTTACCCAAATATGAATTAAAAATCAGATAGGAAGTTGTGAATGGGCTTATCAGGGGAAAATAGTAATTTCATTAAGAAAAACGCAAAATGACAAAACAGAAATGGATCCATCTTTTGGTAGGAATGTTTTTGAAAATTTTAATAATTTCTTATCGTTTGATAAGTGTTTCTAATTTCCTTGTGGAAATACTTATAAAATCTTTAAAACTTATTCCCATGCTTACTGCAGCCACAACACTTGCGATCTGAAGATACATCTTGAAATAAAAATAGTACGCAAAGAGAAAAAAATGGGGAACAGAAAGTAAAGCTGGGGTGATCATAGCATAAATGAGGCGGCATATTGATGTGAGGAAATAGGCAGCGAATGGGATTTGAAATAAGTAGAATTTCACTGCACTAACTAAAAATAAAATTAATTGGGCTGTTGTACAGAGGATGAATGAAACTGGGCGAGCACGAAAAAAATCCCACGCATCTTGTAAAATTATATTGGTTGTAAAAATGCAAGAAGTATACAAAGAAAATAGAGTGCTTTTGTTGTTGATCACGTTAAAGTGATGTATAAGGCTGGCCATAATAAACCTATTCAAACAATGCGGATATTTTTAGGAATCTTTTTTTGATGTATATCGACTCCCCGAAATATTCCAAGAGAATGAAAATTTAAGAATAAACTTTAAAAAACTACGCTAACATAAAGCGAATAGATATTTTTGGAACCAGTTGCATTATGCTTGAACTTGGCGACTTACATTAAGCAGGTAGAAGAATAAGGAACACTTTCCATTACCAACCATCAACTGCATAACCGACCACATGTGGCTTGTAATCGTAATTTTGAGACCACCCAGTTATTTTAGCTACGTGTAGCTGGTTAGACTCGTTTTTTAGTCATGTGGGTCGTAGAAGTGAAAGCGTTGGTCAGCTTAGACATGCTGGGTGAGGCGTTAGTCAGGGTATAGCTGATGTCGTGCTAGTCAGTGACCAAGCCAGCAAAACTTGCTCAGTTGCGTGCGTAATTCAGTTTAAACAGCTTATTATCGTCAGTAATTTAAAAAAACTAGTTTATTATCTTTATTAATTCAGTGAAACTAGCGTATTAACTTGAATAATTAAGTAAAACTAGTTTATTATCTTCATTAATTCAGTAAATCTAGCGTCGGCGCATTGTTTCGTTCCTCTCTCCTAGGGTCAGGAAAGCGAGATCTAATCGACTGTGTAGGCGTCCACCGAATATTTGTAGGCTCAGGCTGTATTACTGGCGATAGAGGGTTGTTGTAGGCCTAGATGCCAGTAGCTGCATAGTCCAGAGTCAGCTGTTGCATGCAGTGATACACACAGCTCTCCAGTGAAGTGGTGGTTCGTAGGAAATGTACGCAAGGGAGTCTGGCACATAGTGTGCCGGGAAGAGTACAGAAAAAGTGAATAAAGAGCTGTAAATCAAGATGAGTTTCCATCATATGAAATAACTGTGGAATAACTTTCTCTTCTAATGTGGAAGACAATGTAACTAAAAAATTTTGTGATTCGTTCATTTACAATAGATTCATCAATAAAAACATTCCCTAAACTTGAATGTTAATCTCATAAATTAATGTTTACTTTTTAACATTTTAATGACTGCAGACAAACTTCCTTGTACAGCGTCTCGTACCCTCATGAGTACGTAACTTGCATGTATGCCTGCCCAGCTGCTACGACAGCGCATATAAAAGTTATATACATGATAAACAGGTCCACTTTTTGGTCGTACAGCGCATGAGAAGTGTAAAGCGATTTAACTGAAGACATTCATCGTGTATTAACTGGCCAACAACACTCGCTTTCAAAGGCTAATTTCCACGTGTAATCACTTGGTGTGCGGATTCCACTCTCTAATTTAAAGCATTCAGTGCCTTATTACGTGATTTCTAGCGTGACTTCACGCACTGGTTCGCTTATTATTTAGTTTTGAGGTGCAGGTTCAAGCGTTCGATCGCTTATGATTTGGTCGAAGCGAGCGACTGCGCATGCAAGACACAGGCTCAAAGACCTGGCAGCTTTCGCCAGTAATGATGGTTTTTTAGGCGATTGGATCTGCTTCAGTGACTCCAAACCTTATATTGTTCAGGAACTCTGGGCTGGAAAGCCCAGCAAGCGAACCAACCTTAAAGGATGACATAATTGATCGAAAAGAAAAATGAAGGCAGGTACTGCCTTTTTGTGATCGTCATATTCACCGCACCCATATTTTGCCATGTCACACTTGACTTCACTGAAATTAAGAATTAAAGGTCAAGCGTGTATCGAAATTACATTCTCTTTGGGAGGATACTCGGACTAATGTCAACATATCTATGTCGAGTCTCTGTGTTAAATCCTTGTTACTAATTTGGCTCTGTATTAAATCCTTTTAACTAATTTATGTCTGCGTTAAATCCTTGTTCGTACGATATGAATAAAAATTTCTTGAATTATCCTACCCATTACTCATGACACCTATAATTAAAAAATTGCAAAAGAGTAGGCGATACTTTTGAATTCCAAACTTGTATAATGTTGGTTTTGTTCAAAAGTATAACCAAAGGAGCTGAAAAATAATATTTAGAAATTTTTTATTTCTAAATTGAGGCCGTGTGTGTAGATGTGAAATTGAAATCTAAATTGCAACTTATTGCATTAATATTATTTACTTCAGGATTATTTTCATTAAGATCATTAGAATTAAAATTATTTGCATCAAAATTATTTTCATTAGCATTATATGAATGAAGAAAATTCATCATTAATTGAAATCATAAGTGTAAAGAAATAAAAGTGAATTATAATTATTTAAAAAGAAATTAAATTAATTAAGATAATGTTAGCATAATTAATATAGAAGTGAATTACTAAAGATAAAAGTAAATTAGTTAAGATAAATGTAAGTGAATTAAAATTGAAGAAAAGAAGTTGAAATGGAAGTAAATCAACGAGAAATTTTAATTGGAACCCACAGACTGGTGCTGATATTCCCTCTTACACAACATGAGGTCATTTCCTATTAGAAAAAATGCCATCAACTGATGTAAAAAAACTTGTATATCTACAGCACTCGAACTGGCCTAAAAAACCTGTATATCTACAGCAATTAAATTGGCCTAAAGAATCTGTATATTGCATCTATTGCACTCAAACTCGTTTAAAGAACAAATACTTTGGTATCATTTATCTGCCCGAGGTCACTCCCAGCTTTACTTTATATGGAAATGACATGTAACTTTTTACAAGTAAAAGGTCAAGCATTGCTTGCTGATTCAGCAGGTTTAGTGACGGTAAGCCCGTTCTTTTCTACAGCGACACCTACTAAACTGGCACAGGTGACCGCAACATCTGCAAAAACCGGCCTAGGTGATGCAACACTTACAAAAACCGGTGTCGGTGAGCACGAAGTGCACTGCGGCACACTATCGCTTTCGGAGGCAGAAAGCCTGTCTTGCGGACTTACTCCTTTTTTGAATTGATAAGCATTTGAGAGAGCAGGTTTGTGTGTCAGGACGAGGCAAAAACAAGACGTCCGCCGTTCAGCAGGAGTTCATAGTGTCTGAAAAACTTGTGTTTATTTCTCTTAAAAACGAGAAGCACGAAACTAACCTGCCAGCAAATGAACTGTACATTCACTGTACATGAACTCTGCATTAGCTGTACAATAACTGCACAGTAGCTGCACTTTAACTGAATATCAACTATCATTAACGGTACATTAACTGTATATAAACAGTGCATTAACTGAACATTCACTGGACATAAACTGTAAATCTCAAGACTAGACACCGGCTGACCTGCGCAATTTTTGATTAATGCTGTTTTTCATTACAACTATTTACCTTTAACACTCTTTTACGATTAACGATGTTTCCTAATTACTGTTCTTCTCGTAATTAAAACCTTTCCCCATTAAAGCATTTTTTAAAGAACGTTTAGCATTTACAAGATGTGTTCGTCTTTCAGATAGCTTTACGTTATTCGTTGATAAAGAACGCTTGCTAATCGAGGTAGCTTCCCATTTATTGCCTTCTGATAATTAATGCTGTTTCCTAATTAATGACATTTGTCAATTAGTATTGTTTCGTAATAGTTGAATGCTCTACCCTAATTAATGCATTTTCCTCATTAATTCGGTTACATAATTAATACAGTACCTTCATCGTTTTTGTTCTTCAAGTCACCTACATATAATTTTACAGTTTCCTAATTGAAACTGATCCCATATTAATTCTGTAGTATAAATAACAGTTTCTTAATAAAAACTCTCACTAACTGAAGCTAATTATGATGTTAGTCTTCATGCTAGTTAGTCATCATGATATTCATAGTCCTAGTAATTTTGCTAGTCGTGCACGGTATGTGATTTTGCAATTACTCATCGTAATAATCACGCACAGTCACACCAACATACAAAGCTGCACACTGTCGCCTGACTGCAACATACATCAACCAATGACGCCAGCGTTAGTCACATTATTATTGGCATCGTACGGGGCGTAACCGATGTCTTCCAGACATTGCACTCATACATTTGTATTGTGCAAACTAGTAAGAGTTCCGCAAGTGCATAAATACTTCTGATGCACGCAATTCTGCAACGCAAGCTACGTTTTGTATAAACGTTGCAATTTCTTCTTATCATTACTGGTGTTTTTAGATCGGAATGTGCGTACGCTTCCAGCGTTGAATTGTCGAGTGTAGGTGACCTGGAGACACTATTTTTGTATCATTCTATTTGTAAAATTTGCTTCATTTGTGTTCATGGTGTGCCAGTTGCTGCATTTGAGCTATTTTAACTATTGGTTCCAATTGCAGCCTTTGTAACATTTGTAATATTTTTAGCAATCGTACTATTTGTATGGTTCGTGCAAGATACGTACACCATTGATACCATTTGCATCATTTATCCTATCTGTAGCATTTGTTTCATATATAATATTTATTTCATTTGTCCCATTCATAACAATAGTACCATTTATATCATTCGTATAATTTATACCATTTGTACCGTCTGCCTAGGTATGTGAAGCAAAACTAAAGACGTGTGGGCACGTGTACGAAATGCAGGTTTTATTTCAAGTGTTAGTGTGGGTTACTCAAGTCATTTAATTCATAACAAGTTGTGATGTTTTAATTATTTGTATCTTAACTAATAAAATTGTCTCTTCAAACATTACCGGCAGATACATAATAATAGAAATATATTTTCAATTCTGAATTACAGCGGAAAAAAAACCGATAGTGTTTTTTCTAGTCCCTTGGCCCTAAATGCTGTGTTTTACCTAATTTCAGTACACAATATTTTATCTAATTTCAGTACACAATATTTGATTTTATTTCAGTACACAATATTTGATCTAAGTTCAGTACCCACTATTTTACATAATTTCAATACATAGTATTTGACAATATTTCCTTAAAGTTTATACATTACCTAATTTTAATAGACGCTGTATTTTGCCTAGTTTCTTATGCGCGTGAAAATATCTACTTTTTATGCGAATGAAGATTTTTGAATTATTCACAATTTCTTATTTTCGTGTTCACACAAAGTCACGAGTTGTTGTGTGCGGACCTGGAACACTGCACCAAATTGTGGAAAATTTTCTAGAATGTGTCGACGAAGCATATATACATTAACGATGTATGAACGATATCGATATATACATTGTATACAATACCGATGCACACACTTTATGTACTAACAATACCGATGTTTACATTTTATGTATCAGCGATATCGATATATACATTGTATACAATACCGATATATACACTTCATGTACCAACAATGCCGATACATACATTTTATGTATCAACAATGTTGATGTATCCATTTTTCGTGGACACCCTGCGTCATGAAACATCATCTGCCCCACCACAACTGCTGGGTCTGCTCAGCTTCAACAGTGCTTTCCATAATACGATAAATGACATTAAGAATTTATACAAAACTGCTTTATATTTTCATAGTTTAATTTAAAATTGAAATATATTTTATGGACTCAGTTGCTTGAAATTACAATTTATGTATATCAAGTTCATTAATCATTGATCATCAGCAAGCCATACCATACGGTCAACCAGTTATTAGAAATTACAATTTCAATTTAATAACAATTTCAACTTCATGTTTTAAGTTTTCGCTCTCATAATTTTCCTTTTTCGGTCTTTCTAAGATGTTAAACATCTAATTCAGTTAAATGTAATAATGTCAATTCTAAGCTGTACCTAAATAAAATATTTCGCTTATCACCTAAAATGCGTATAATACCTACCACGTCAGAATTTATACGTATCACCAATAACTACCTCTTAAGTCTTCATTGAAAAAGTGAAGTTTCATTTGTTTCCTCATGTATATTTAAAATTCATTGCGTGATGTGAATGTTTACGTATACCCGTAGGTACTGCTGTTCTATCATCTACTATGTATAGAATACCTACCACTTAAGGATTTTATGATAAGGCATATTTAAAAATCTACGCTGTTACATTTCTTATGCACCAACTTTATTCGAAATATACGTTTTTGTTGTTTGTTGTTAATAAGACCCATGGCATCAAGCTACTGAACTGGTCTAGAAAATAATATATACTTTTCTTGTGTGGTGTTTCGCATGAGATTGTTTTCTGCCCATTGATAAGAGATTGTTTTAGACCAGCTGACTGTGCTACATGAATTTTTAAAGTGTATAGTACACTGTGCAGTCATAATTTGCAGATGGTTCACAATTGTACGTCACACGGAAATGACACAATTATACGTCACTATTATGTGTCACAGTGATGCTAGTCTTACGAGGTCTCGTATAATCATATGAGGAGGTCAAGCTTAGTTTTAAATGATTTTGAGATAAAAGTACTGAAGAAAAATATGTGCTAAGTTTTCAAAATAATAAATGGTAAGTTTTTTCATGAAAAATTGATAGCGTTTAAATTAGCAAGAATTTGGTGGAACTTGCAAGCGACGAACTGATAGTGAATACAAATAGTTTAGGGTGAATTTCATATAGAAAATATTAAAATAGTTTGACTGAAAGCATTTTGTAATTTTTCATTTGAAAATGTTCGCAATTTTCTTTATTCAGGACTCAGAGATTTGAATATAAAATGTTTAGTTTTTGTTTTGTAATGAAAAACTGAGTTTGATTTTGAATAATCAGGGATTTTTTTTTAATTAAGAATCAAAGAGCTAAGCGACTCGAAATTTGGGTAAAATGAATGTTTATTTTTTGTATTTTTATATGTTTCTATATTCTAAGGCATAATTTACTGTATTTTAACCATCATCGTTTGCACTATTTGTTTTGGGAGCACAAATGTAGTCATTTATACTTTAAAAGGGTAAGCATCTCATACCACAAAAATTCAGGTGTGTTATTCCGAGTTTTATTATAAATCATCTACTCAAGCCTTGATACAGATAATTAGCACTAGAATTTATTTTGAAATCATTAGGCTTATTTATTGTACCTATTCTTACATAGTAAACCTGGTTCCATGTACTGAATTTCGTTCTGACTCACCAGAAGCGAAGTACAACCCATGACGACGGTAAGTTGAACACTGAATTGACTTGTGGGGTCACCCCTCATATATGCGGACGCCGTCTTTTTGCCCCGTGTCGCACTTTCAAGAAAAACAGACCAGGCAAACCTGCGATGCAAGCATGAAAGTGAGAGCCACATAACTGACACAAGAATACAAGCAGGCCCCAATAATATTTTTTAATCTTTGTACCGTTAATTGAGCATGGAAGAAATGTTTATATGGAAATTTTCTGGATGTTCAAGTGTCATATACATCATTTACAGCCTTGCGCTGTGTACGTACGTACGTACTTACTTGAAAGAATGTGCTGATTTGATTTAACGAAGTTTACTATTTTATCTTAAAAGCAGGGATATTAGAAATTCTGAAAATATCAACTTCTAAAATATTTTGAGAACACAATGATGAAAACATATATAGCTAATAACTAAGTGTAGTATAATATCATATTGGAAATTAACGATAAAAATAATAATATTGAAATATTTTTATAATGTTATGTAATATTTACAGCATAAAATAATATTTGTAGTTTGTAAATAAGCAAAATAATGTGGAACAAGAGGAGTAATGGAAAAATTACTAATGAAAATAATATTAAACAAATATAGTATTTATATAATGATGACAATATTGGTAGCATTAATATTAGATATTTTGTGGTTTATATACGTACTAAACCAAGTTTATGTAAACTGTACACCACAATATTTATAGTAGGCAACAAATCTATTAAAGAGAACATGTATTAGTGTAAAGGAGTTCTCTGTGAGTAACTAATGTATGAAGTATTGAAATATTTTATACATGTATATGAGATTAGAGTCACAGCTTTGTAATATTATATCAAGGCTTATAGTTATTTGTCAATGCCTTACAATTAAATTATGGAGTTTGTTCAATCGTTTGTTGCGTGCTCAAATCACAGGAGTTGACGAAACGAATAAAAATTGTAGAATCGCAGTAATTTTTCATAGATTTTTGAGTGAAATTCAATGAACGACAAATAGGCTTAAAAAATTAACTAACAAACATTTATTGGTGCCGTTTTGAAATAATAGTAGATTTTTCATGTGAGAAAAAAGACTGTGAATCTCTTACTTAAAATTAATTTAGGGAAAATCCAAGATGACTCAAGACAAATGTTATTTTTTTTCGGTAAGACATTTTTTCTAAATTCCCCGTTTTCTACATAGTTTCCAAAAATACTTTTCAAATCCTGCATATTTCCCCATATTATTTTTAAATCCTACATATTTTTTAAAATCCTGCGTGTTAAAAAAATGGATACGAAAACATGGAATTAAAACGCTCATGTGTGTTAAATTATCACAAATCCTACATGATTCCTACAAGTATTCAGCAAACAAGTCCCAAGAAGTCGTAAAGAAACGGCAAAGAATTTAATCAAGTACATACAACTAAACATGTTCCGTTAAGTCTACGTGAAATGGAAGAGAGGAATATTTTTTGTGCTAGTATGCAGCTATTACATACGTTAAGATATTCATATGTATATATACACAATGTATATAATATACATGTAGCTTTATACATGGGTACATTTTAATAAACACGTATCCATCTTGTATGTATGTACATATATGCTCTTGTGTATACATCTTTAAACATGTATGCATCAGCAATCAACATGTATACATACATCAACCCTGTCACGTTTGAGTTTCCCTGTGTAATTGAACATGACATTTCGGTTTGAATTCTGGAGAATACTGAACTTTTAAAAGTTTTCAACCAACTCAGTTTACAATGATGTGTGGTGCTGTCAACTGACGTTAACTGAGTGTTAACTGATATCGCCGTGCTCCACTGACTGAAAGTAAAGTATGTAGCGCAGACCAGCGCATGATGCGCGGAAGTTTGCTTGTGTCGCAATTTTTTACGCCACAAAAAAGGTAAAGATCGAGTGGCTGACATCAGGGTCTCGTAAATGTCAGCGTGGGGGCAGCGATCAAGTCAGTCATCACAATTGATCAAAACCGCCGGATTTCTAACGTGTTTGTTACCAGGAAGAGAACAGCCAATAAAAACGACAGCTTTGAAATGGTTTTGTGATTGCAGTGTAACTAACTACGCCTAGCTACTGAAACGTAACTTATTCATGTGGCTTTGAATTTCCAGCTCCTAGCGGTCGAATACTTGATGAAATAGTGAAACTAGCTTTTCAGTTTATTACTCAAGAGGTCGCTGAGGAACAAACATATTCACCTTTACTAACTGAAATGAACTGAAAAAGTCATACAAAAACTTACTCTATGAACTGACTCAAAACTGGTAAAAAAAATCCAAAAGTCGTGACCCACAAAACTATTACCACTGACTCATACCTCCTCATACCTCCTCATACCTCCTCATACCTCCTC
>VCRD01001575.1:38131-82203 GCA_006783055.1 Trinorchestia longiramus | reverse complement strand
ATACCTCCTCATACCTCCTCATACCTCTTCATACCTCCTCATAACTTCTCATACCTCCTATACCTCCTATACATTCTATACCTCCTATGCATCCTATACCTCTTATAACTTTTAAAACTCCTATACCTCCTCATATTCTCTGCAAATCGTAACAAGCATTCCTCAAACTTTAATTCCTGCAGCCGTCGCTGTCCTGCGCACCAGTAAAATGCTCAGGAAGAAAATTTGCACTGCAATGAAAAAGGCTGCAATTTTTACAAGAAACTTGGCTTAATTTTGTTCAAGCGTACAGCAACTGCATGAAAGTGACGTGTGATGTCAAGTGTTACGTTTGATAACCATCATTACCATCATGACTTGTGTAATTCTCATAACCGTAATGACCTCACTACGCTCCTAGCCCTCATAGCCATCATGACCCTCATAACCATTATAACGATCATGACCCTCATGACCATCATGACCCTCACCTTCATAAATGTCAAAATTAACCATCATAACTATCATAACCGTTATAATTATCATAAGTTAACTGACAGACAACAACACGACTTACGTACTTTCTCGGAGGTGATGAAATAGGACACCATGACTAGGAGGCCATCTCCTGACCTCTTTACTGGTGTCACTTATATACATCACAACTGCTATTTACCAACATACATCACAACTGCTATTTACCAACATACATCACAACTGCTATTTACCAACATACATCACACCTGCTATTTAGACAAGGTAGAGTTCAGACTGTAAGTCACAACGCACGCTGGAAAGAAAGGAAGTTGGGTCTACACATTTGCATTGCATGTGGAAAATGGAGCGACAATACTAAAAAATTTACTGAAAATGGAGGTCAAAAAATGTAGATAGCGTAAGAGGAATATGGCTGAGTAAAATTAGGACTGCTCATATAAATTGATTTTATTTGAAAGACAGGAGTTCAGTAAGACGCACGACATGCACATGTACATTATCATATCAGTACATGCATTATCATATCAGTACATGCATTATCATATCAGTACATGCATTATCATATCAGTACATGCATTATCATATCAGTACATGCATTACCGCATGCGGACATAAATATTTTATTGTAATTTTAGTGTTTTGAGTTTGTTGATAAAAATTTTTACTGCTTCGAATGGCTTACTAAAACTACATTGCAACTTTGAAAAATAATTAATAATAAAAACAATTCCTTCGGCTGTATTCATATCGTAGGTTAAATTAACATTCATGAGCTATTTATGTTTATACGAAAATATAATTGAAAACATTATTATAGTTCAATTGAACTGAAAGTCTTGTAATTATCATACCATGATATTTTGCTTTATTTTTCCCATTGTACCAACCAAAAAATTTTAAAACCTTCAATCCCAAAACAAATTAAATAGTTTTCTTTATCAGTCGGAAACACACGAACTGCATTACAGGTAATGTATATTTGATCAAAACCACTTTCACGTACGCGTTTGCATCACCTTAAGGCAGGGAACCCACTGAAAATAATAGGCTTTTGTTATGGTCTGTGCCAGAGGCTGGCTACGGAGGCCTCTCTAACCTCACACTACGCTACCCTCCAGCAAGCTAGCGGCATTGTCGCTTTATCTCACCGATGTTTTTGCGTGAATTAGCAAGTTTTCTTGCTGCTTGGTCATCAAGCTCAGAGAGGAGGTTATTAGAACAAGCTTTTTGCCTTTTTTATTCGGGGGCTGGATGACCCGACGTGAATGTAGGGTCTAAACTGGGAGCAACGCCCCCTAGGTGACTGACCGGTGATTGATAAGCGATATATATAGTATCTGTATCATACAATGACAGCCATTGTGCATTTATTTAGTAATACATTTCTCGTGCCCCATACTACTGAATTAGATAAGGTAAATTAATTGGGAATGAGCCGTTTTCAGACTTTATTTCTTCGCGTGATCTAAGATACTTTGAGTGATCTAAGTTACTTTGCGTGATCTAAGTTACTTTGAGTGATCTAAGTTACTTCGCGTGATCTAAGTTACTTTGCGTGATCTAAGTTACTTTGCCTGATCTAAGTTACGTTGCCTGATCTAAGTTACTTTGAGTGATCTAAGTTACTTTGCCTGATCTAAGTTACTTTGAGTGATCTAAGTTACTTTGAGTGATCTAAGTTACTTTGCCTGATCTAAGTCCTCTCAAGCAGCGTAAACTTTTTCATGTGGACTTTTCAAGTTCACAAGCCAACGAAACTTTATTCGTGAACTTTACTGGACGTCTTCCTAGGAAAACCGTTTGAGAATTCCTTGTACTTGCGAATGGCATAAAAATATATTTTCATCTCAACTGAAAATGATCATCAAAGACCATCGGTCTGGGATTACTGTGACAAGCGATTATAACAAAAATAAATTGTCTGCATTTATGAAACTTTTTACCGAAGATTTTCAGTTGGAGGTAACTTGGATGTGGGAACAGAACTAAAACATATTTATCAACTTTACCGAAAGTTTTTATACAGGAATGTAGTTTGGGAATTACTTGGTCACGCAAAGGTCTAAAAAATATGTATCTATCAACATGACTGAAGTTTTTATTTATAAATGAAATTTTTGGATCCACGGGACACAGGAATATGTCATCAGGTTAACAGAATTTTCAGTTCAGTAAATTATTCATGCAGAAAACAGGGCACGACAAACACCATGTTAATGGTTGGTCATAAGTGGTGCAACAGCTTGCTATAATTTCGTTTCTTATCAGAAGGTGTGGCAACAAAGAGCGTGTTCCATTCTTATTGCGGAGGCGAGCAATGGAGAACTGATGTATGGAAATCAGTATTTTTTAACGCTCTTTTGTGCACATTGTGTCTTGTGCATGTTGTGGCTTACGCATGTTGTGTCTTGTTCATGTTGTGTCTTACGCATGTTGTGTCTTGTTCATGTTGTGTCTTACGCATGTTGTGTCTTGTTCATGTTGTGTTTTACGCATGTTGTGTCTTGTTCATGTTGTGTCTTACGCATGTTGTGTCTTGTTCATGTTGTGTCTTACGCATGTTGTGTCTTGTTCATGTTGTGTTTTACGCATGTTGTGTCTTGTTCATGTTGCGCCAGCTCCAACTCTGTACTTCAATTCTGTGCGTTCAATTAATGGGAAAAATGCTCATTTGTCCTATGTCTGTAATTTATTAAATATAAAATGAAACAAATAGAATCATTTATGTAAACTTTGAAGATAAAAAAATTTCTTTTCGTGTTGTGCCCGAATTTACTTCTTTTAAATTTACAAATGTTTTAGATTTTTTACTTCTCCCTACATGTGCAAAAATCATTATTTTATCTCACTTTGCTTGTACAAAAACATGTAAAATAATACCCCAGCCAGACATCCAAACATGCCTTTGATGTCATAGTGATATCCATACGAACATAGCCATGTATTCTGAATAAATATCTTGCTATCATTTTCTATAAAGATGATGATGATGCAATTTTGTTTTAATCGATTCACCCAATATGCACAAAAATTATCTCTTTTTTTTCGCACAAGATGACAGGGCAGAACAGGTCAACTTCTGAATTCTTGTGAGCATCTGAGAGTCATGGTGGTACTGTGGTCATGGTGGTACTGTGGTCATGGTGGTACTGTGGTCATGGTGGTACTGTGGTCATGGTGGTACTGTGGTCATGGTGGTACTGTGGTCATGGTGGTACTGTGGTGTTCATCTGCTCACAAATCCTTTGGTTTTATGAAGACACAAGTTCCTTCACATAAAAATAGTGTTACAGTTCTATCGCTTGCTTGTTTATCTGCTGCGTCATGTTTGTGCAGGCTGCGCCCAGTTAAATAAATTCAGTTAAATCAGTTCAAATACTAAGGCCGTTTAATCAGTTAAAATGCTGAATAAGTTAATGCAGGTAAATTAGTTTAACAAGTTAAATTAGGTGATTGCCACAACAGTTAAATCAAGTAAACTGTGTTACAAAACACAGTTGGATCACTTGCTGAACTTCAGTGTGATCTGCTGAGTCATCTTCGTGCTGCTGCACTCAGTTAAATAACTCAACTGATTCAAACTGACAGTTATTTATTATGAATCCATGTAGTTTTACAAAATAACTGGGTTGTGTGCCGTCATTATAAATAACTGGGCTGTGTGACGTAATAAATAACTGGGCTGTGTGGAATAATAAATAACTGGGCTGTGTGGCATAATAAATAACTTTGCTGTGTGGCATAATAAATAACTGGGCTGATGCAATATGGCTCTGTAGAAATACAGTTTGACTACAGTCAAATTCTGAACGAGTACTATAGCTACATAATGGTACAAGTTTTTAGTTTTTCCGAACAGCTTTAGTGGTTCAGGAATACGCACGTTCCAGCTGGGAATTGTTCCAGCACAACTGCTGGTAATGTGAACGAAGCTGGGAATTGTTCCAGCACAACTGCTGGTAATGTGAACGAAGCTGGGAATTGTTCCAGCACAACTGCTGGTAATGTGAACGCAGTTGGGAATTGTTCCAGCACAACTGCTGCTAGTGTGAACGCAGCTGAAAATTCGAGTTCAGGATTCCAGCATTCAAGAAAGACTTCATACTTTCCGTTTGTTGAAGCCAGCTGAAAATTCTTATATATAAGTTGAGTTCGAATGTTCCCTTTCCAGTCGCAATTCTTAAAAGTTTTACATTCCAAGTAGGAATTTTCCTTTTTTAACTGAGAATTCTGGCATTTCAGTTGAAAATTTTCATTACTTGAATGTTTTTTCATCAGTTCTAGTTATTATTGTTGCACATGTTCTGTTGCAACCTTTCTCAACCATTACTGCATACATGAAACACCAAGTATGCATTTATATAAGAAGCAGATTATATATACATATATATGAAACCCAATATACTTATAAATGTTCTGAACTTCTCCAGTGCGCTACACATGTATTCAACTCTATAAGTTTAATAAAGAAGCAGTTCACTAGTTTTGTTTCTAAACTCTAGATTTTTAAGTTTTCAATAAACATGATTCCATAAATACGATTCCATGAATATTATTCCATGAATATGATTCCATGAATATTATTCCATGAATATGATTCTAACTTTTTATAAGAAATAAAAAAAAACACAACTCTACGAACCAGTTGACCGGACACCAGCGCTGGTCCACCTCGTGTTCATGCTTCGATGATTTTCAAGTGAATTATTTTTTTGTGATTACCAGCACTGCATTTGCGTGCGTAAACTGTTGAAAACAACTATGAATGATAATTAGAAAGATGTATTGCAAATTTACACCTCAACCTTGGAGGCTTGTGAATGAGTGAATGAATGTTGCTTAAATAAATGAGTAAATTATCTATTGAATTCATAAATGAAAAATGAATGTCTTTTAGATGAATCAATATGTTAGGAATGAATGAATGAATGAATAATCAAATATTCTTTGAATGAATAATTAAATGAATGTCTCTTGAGTGAATGATTTTTTTTGTATGTGTAAGTGAATGTCCTTTCAGTGAATGAATAAATGAAATATTGAATGTGCTTTGCATGACTGAATGAACACACACTCCTACAGCTGCAGTCAGTTAAGGTTGTTGCACACACAGACAAGGTAATGAGTACGAACGATGGAAGCGGTCTATGTCTTTATTTTGATCACATAAGTCACATTAAGTGGAGCGAGGGAGACAACAGAGATTGAAATAAGTGTATGTAGACAACGCAGCATAAAGATCACACAAAGCGAGCCAGATCTTGTGTGTATAAATATAATTTACAGAAAGAATTCGACTGTGGGTAAAGATTCACCGGTGAATCCAACTCAAGGCAAAGTGGATGTCCAGTGAAAAGCATACGAGTCTTTTTGAAAGTCCTGCAGGCTTTCTCAACTCGTAAATTAGTAAATCACAATGTGATTTAACAGAAATACCAATCAGTCTTTTACAATAGTCGAACTGCAACTATTGCGTAACTGTCTTAAGCATCTTGTAGTTGTGATGGGCTGTGTAGACCAGAACTGAAGGGCTGTGTAGACCAGACCTGAAGGGCTGTGTAGACCAGAACTGAAGGGCCGTGTAGACCAGAACTGAAGGGCTGTGTAGACCAGAACTGAAGGGCCGTGTAGACCAGACCTGAAGGGCTGTGTAGACCAGAACTGAAGGGCCGTGTAGACCAGATCTGAAGCCAATACGAAATTGCATAGATGTTTTGCTGACGTCGGAGAAAGATAACCAAAAGATGAAAGGCAGAACTGGTAGATGTGCAGAGTAGGGAATAGTAGAACTTTCAGGGAAGACCAGTGATGTGTAGAGCTAACCTGATTCGGTGGTGCTCAGCCAAGCCTCTGCGAAATATAACATAATAAGTGGAAAATGGTTTGAAAAACTATACTGTTTAAAAACGGGTTTGTAGCTTTCTTACGCATCTAATAACCCAGAATCCAGAAGCTAAAAGTAAATTTACAATTTAAGAGATTACTAAATTTTTAACGCTTGTATGGTCTAGTAACTCTAGTTCGATACGCACGACAAAATTCTTATTTTCAAGTAAAACTTTTTTTATAAAGTGTTATCTTATCTAAACGATTAGCATATTCTTTCCAAGAAACACATAAATTCTTACAACAGACTTCAAAACTGAGGTGCATAATTGGTTTACTGAGAACCAAACTTGCCTTAAATCAGGATCAAATTTCACTTCGTGCATGTTTCGTAAAATGACACTTGACTCACAGCGAAACACACAACATATTGATAAACACTGACCTAGAAGTTGGACTTGTGAGCGGAGTCTTCGTACTGATGCACCTGCTGAATGAGGGTCTTGATGGTGCTCTCCGAGCATGTTTCAGGCTCAGCAACCCAGGAGGCAGCGAAGAGCTTCCCCTTGTTGGTGGGGAAGACTGCCTTGCGCGGACTCTTGAGATCCTCAGAGGAATCAGCGTTGAAGTCGCCACTGAGACCCATTGTGGCTGAGCGGTAGCGCTCGGAGGCAGTGATCACCAAAGAGGTCTTGTGCTGAATACTCACGCTGAAGCGTCCGTGTACCTCCACAAGTGGACCTTCAGCACTCATGGATAGTTGTCCGATCACCTCACCCGAAGGACTCTTGATGTCAGATGGGAAGTTTGTCACTGAATTTCCGTCCATCTGGAATCAGAAGAAAAGATTGCTTATGTTAATCATAGGTAGTCAAGAATAAGTTACTACCATGGCTTAAGAAAATGGAATGCAGCTGCGGATCTACCTGAAGCGTTATTTTGAGATGGCATAGATGTTTCTACGGGTACTTCTTTCCTCATAAATATGAGAGAGAATAAACCACCTGAAAAATATAAGCTTAAGTAAGCAACACACAGCGTCTTAAAACCTGCTGAAAAGTCTTGCCACAACGTATTCTTAACATGTAATTAATGCATCATAGCCTTATGTACTCTGAACAGGATGGGCCTACTAGTTATGTAGTCCAGTACCTTGATTTCCACGCCTCGCAAGATCTCGATCTTTGGTACGCCTCTGGCCAGAATCTTGACCTCAGCCGCAGCATCATGAGAGTTGGAAGTCTGGTGGTACAGAACTGTCAGAGTTTCATCCTCGTGGTAGACTTTGGTGGCCACAATCCAGCAAGTGCTTGGATCTTTGGCATACTTGACGCCGTCGAAAGTGGTGACTTCCTCTGGGTTAATGGTACACTTGAACTCGCTACCGAAGGCAGACAGGATGCCTCTCACTCTGTTGCTGTCGAAGTGGTGTTGGTAAGGAATACGGGGACCCAAAATGGGCGATATCCAGTCGAACACAGGCCATACGTTGAAGTTCTGGACTTCCACGATGCTGTCAGAAGAGTGGGCCCATGCGTCGACCACACCACTCGCAACATTCCTGTGGAGATACCAAAACAGTGTCAAAAATTACACCTTTCTAATAGAGCAGAGGTGTTGGATGAGACAGACTCCACAAGAAGATATCACCACAATATCAAAGTGAGGCAATGCTTAGAGGATTGAGCCCGTCATTACCTGGTGACGTTAAGGATGAGGGAGTCCTTTGGAGGCTTGTTGGATCCTGGGTCGCGATTCTTGACAGCATGAGGGAAGACATATCCTTCAGACATGTCCTGCATCCAGTTCGAGAGGTTGCGGTAGAACGAAGGCAGATCCTGGGGTCGAAAGGTATAAATTGTTAGTATAGGCTGGTTCATATTACCAACCATTTATTGAACAGTGGCTCGTGGGTTTAGTTGTTACTGCCAACCATCTATTGAAGAACGGCTCGTAACCCCGACTTTCTATCAAAAAGTGTTTCGTGATAAAATCATACTTTCATGATACGTTTTGTGTTTTAGTCTTCTGTCATAGTAACTAATAACTATTAATAAATGACATGGAAACATATTTGGTGTAAATTCATCTCCCCACAATTCCTGAAGAGGGGAAACATTTGCGGACTTTCAGTTATTTTGCCTGAAAAAAGCGAACAACCACATGTTTGATTGTTGCTAGTGAAACGTAAACTCCTGACTGCTTCTCTTAATTCTTTCACAATCCTTTGCAACAACCTTCTTGTTCTACTTCTTCTTCCATCTGCCATCACTAATAATTATTGTGGTCTCTAATTCCAAATTCCCGAATGTTTGATACTTCCATTGATTGCGTTATCTTACCTCCATCATTTGTTTCGATGACAGTCGAGACTTCAATACTGAACAGGGACGCCTACTCACCTTCTGGTAGTTGAGTTCGAGGTTGAGACGATCATAAATGGCGTCTTGTTTCCAGGGCGTCTGTGATGCAGGATCTGTGATCTTGTCAGTGCACACACCAGTGGAACTCAGAGGACGAGGCTCACTGTCCTTCTCATCCTGACTTAGGTACATTTCAGTCTGCAAAACAGAAGTTATTCGTAGTTTTGTATTTTTCAAGTCTTGTATTATTTAAAGTTACGTATTTTTCTCTTCGATTCACCCTCCACATAGTTGTGAAAACATATTTCTAGACTGATGACGGAGGACGATCGTACTCCGATGAATGTTGTGAAAAATTAGTCTTCACTAAATAAATCTAGAGTAGACTCCTAAGACCTTAGCGGCACACTATTGACTGAAGACCAAAACTTCATTAGAGGCGAGTATTGAGACAATGTCAGAACTAATTCGTCTGGATTAGCTACGCCTGGATTAGCTTGATTTGGTTTAGCTAATTTAGATTGAATGTACCTGACTTGACAGTAGGTGGGTTAAATATATATGGTATAAGCACGCCAGATTCGACGACACCTGAGTTCACTTTACATGACTCGACCTGCATGGGACCTTTACTTTGCCAGACATAGACATAGTAAGACATCTGAACACTGACTGATCATTTTGTGGGCAGTAAAGCGTCTGCAGTACCTTTACTGAACCAATCTTCTCGTTGTCGCTGCACTGGGAGCCAGCATAGATGTCAGTGGTTGCTGTAGTGTAGACTTTGGATTGTTGCTTCGTGCAGGGGCGTTGTTCACGCAAGTTAGTGATGAGACACACCTGTAACGGCGGTGCAGGTCTGATATTAGCGGGGAAAAATTAAGTGCTACAATCTAAGGAGTTGGACGTTTTAATATGAGGATGTAAATCCTATATTGAACGGGCACTTGAACATTGCTGTTAGACACATTTATTCCACAAACAGTTAAACGGGGCATCAGCAGGGAAGATATAACACTAGGAAACGAATCCAAGTAACATCTGTGTAATGATACGATTGTAAATAACACCTGGACATAAATACATAGAGTCTTCACAAAATTACCTTCTCTTCTCCCTGGGAGTCCTTGCGCCCAGAGGACGGGGACTGGCGCATGAGGTTCAGCACAAGAGTCTGTCGCAGGTCTGAGTCACCAGACTTGGTGATGTTGGAGCCAGAAAGTGCAACTTCGAACTGGCGAGTGCGCACATTGGGGGTCGTGTAGTTCACGCTCAGGGAGATCATGAAGTCTCCAACTAAAGCCACAAATGAGTTTTAGTTATAAAATATTATTGCGTTGCTTCACTTCATGCGGTTGTCTCTGTGCCATGCATGAAGCACTTTCCTAAATAACTAGCGTATCTGCCAGAGATACTTCAAAATAATTTTTGCTTAACATTCAAAATGAATTGCACTGTAAAGCATTAAATAGGTTATTCCAGGAAACAAGTTTTCAAACAGAGGTAGCGTGATTCAAATCTTATGGATTTGCTTTTATTCAGTTAATCCTCACCGTATCATAGATACAAACCTTCAGAACACAGAACCAGATTATTTTTCAACAAAAGAGGGCAAGTCAGTCCATTCAAGCAGGCAAGTCGGTATACTCAAGAGGGTAATTTAGTCCACTCAATGGGGTAAGTCAGCCGACTCGAGAGGGCAAGTCAGCCTACTCGAGGGGCAAGTCAGCCCACTCGAGGGGCAAGTCAGCCCACTCGAAGGGCAAGTCAGTCCACTCAAGAAGCAAGTCAGTCCACTTACTTTCTCTGTTCTGTCCCTGTGTGACCTTGCCCTCAGGAGAGACCTTGACGGACATGTTCCTTGCAATCCTCTGACCAATCTGCGGGCAAAACATCATGTTCATTATTACCTGGTGTAACATCATGTTCATTGTTCTTGTTGCACAAGTTATACATTTGAATCAAACTTCGGTTAGAAATGTTCCAGCTGTTCATTGAATTCGCGTTGGCAAGGTTTACTTATTTTACTGAATTCCTATTAGACAGGTTTTACTTTTCAAGACACTTCCTGTTGTGCAGGTTTATATTTATTTGGAATTGCTTTGAATTGCAGACACAAAAAGCATCAAGACCCACATCATCATCAGGATCTGGGTAGGGCAGCGGCTCCATGTCCAAGAAACCGAAATCTGCAACAGAAAACAGAAAGTGTTAGCGATTTTCTCCCTAATTCAATATTGTCAATCCTGAATATCATTAATAAAGTAGAGCTTAATTTTTCCACACTTCAAGCTCGAGCCATATTTATTCAGAAACTTTTCTACAATTGTCAAGCAGATAAGGCTCCAATGGATAATTCTAGAACCCATATATTCCATCACAGTAATTATTTTCATATTTCATTTTTAAATAATTGTGACGTAAATAATTGTTCCTCGCACAAAATGTGATTAATGCCCGTCAACTGACCGGTGACGAGAGCAAAGGAAATGTTCTTCGTCTGCGACTGATCCATGTTGAGACTGTAATACAGAGCTGCGTCGCGGGGGGTAGGGGTGGTCAGGAGGGTGACCATGCGCTCGGGGTACCTGCGAACACTGGGTACTGAGTACGAGGTACTGGGTACACTAGATACTGAGTACGAGGTACTGGGTACACTAGATACTGAGTACGAGGTACTGGGTACACTAGATACTGAGTACGAGGTACTGGGTACACTAGATACTGAGTACGAGGTACTGAGTACACTAGATACTGAGTACGAGGTACTGGGTACACTAGATACTGAGTACGAGGTACTGGGTACACTAGATACTGAGTACGAGGTACTGAGTACACTAGATACTGAGTACAGTTAATTGAATTCAACTCTATATTTACAAGTAGTCTGACGTGCGCTATTGTGGAACAGAATGAGGAAGAAGAAATGGATATCATCTCAGACAACTACTCTGTTCTAAATGAAAGTTAACCCAATGAAATCGAGGGCGGTGCTCTTTCTTAAAATAAATAAAAAACGCGTGTTTAAGTTGGTCAAAACTGCAGCTTTGATAATAAATACATGAAGGGAGATATGCAGGGGATGTTGCCTCGCTGAATAGAAAGCCAAGTGAAGGAAGTAGAACACAGCTACGCTAGAGAAGTAATGGCGAAAGGAAAATCTACCTCAGGTAGTCGATGATGTTGCTCTGCTGGAATGGGTAGTCCACATCTCCCTGGTAGTTGATCTTCGCCTTGAGTCCCAGAAGACTCATGGGCACATCAATGGTCCTCTGATGGAACAGACATGGTTGCTACCAATGAAGAAGCTCTACGAGAAATGCTATATTTCATCATTTTATGCTCTAAGCATCACAGTGATCTGAAGTTATCTAAGAAGTACGGAAAAATTTGCTGAGTGAAATGACTGCTGGCCGTAAAAATATTTCAAAAGAACTAGTGTCGTTTATCATTTTACATATGCTAGAGTTAAAACCTCTTACTGCGTGGAGTAGGGTAAAGAAGGCTATCTCTTTCTTAAGGTCTAATAAAACTTAAGAACAAATTATTGAGTATCCTACAACACATACTACATATTATAAACTCCCACATACCCCACTCTATGATGTGTTACATGTGTCACTAACAACACACTGTGTTGCAATGCACGAACAACACGTGCAGACGTCGGCACTTTCAACCTAGAGCTTCCTAGACTTAAATTTAGGGGCTTCCTGCTTTGAGGCAGAAAGTTATAGCAGCTTCTGGTCCTGGATGTTGTAGAGGATTCATACAGGCACGTTGTTCTTCTACTCACGTTGTAAGAAGAAGATTTGTTGGCGACAGGCGTGATGAGGTCTTGCTCAGCTGTCAGGTCGCTAGTGGGATCCATGGACCGGACGGTGGACAGTGGCTTGCTGCGCCAGTACAGCACAGGTTTCTGAGGTCAAAACACAGAATTATATTGTATTGTTTCGTTCAATTCATAAAGAAGGATTACTTTACACAGGGTTCTGTAAAGGAGATACTTGTCACTGGTGTATACTGAGGGGCAAAGCAAGAGTTCTCGATTTAGAGAACGACCCTGTTACTTGAATATTATATGAAATATTTCTACGTGCCTGTGTTGTAACACTGGGAGTTTTGGGGGCTTAAGATATGATGGTAGAGGTTGCGCTGCTTGTGTTGTGAACTAATTGTTCTGCATTGAGAGGCTATGCCACATAGTCATGAATTTTCTGCATAAAAATGATCGAACTAATATCATATCATGAATCAAACTTTACACACTTATTCAACGTCATTGATTTATGATCAGAATATATAATAATAAGCGGGAAATGTTTATGAATACTTCATACAGCTTTATTCCTTCAAAGGTAAGAAACTGATTTTGGCTTCCCTGAGGTGGGATGGCAATGCAAACAAAAACTTTAGAATCGTAGTATAACTTCCACGTAAAGAATCGAAGATCACTCGCATGAACCATAGACTATAAAGAATCAGAGCACATTGAAGACTCAGTGACCACACACCTCGCCTCTGAAGTCAGGGGAGATATCCTGCTTGAGCTGAGTGAAGGGATAAGTATTGTTGAATTTGACGCTCATCTTGCCGGGCAAAGAAATCGTTGCTTCTGTGTCGAACCCTGCGGTAGCCTGCTTGTCCTGCCAAGGCAGCAGCACGCTCATCAGGGACTGGGTCTTCACTGTCATCCTTTAAAAAACGAAATTTGTGCTGTAACTCAATGTGTGACATCAGAGTCATGGATATGAAGTCATGGATACATCAACAGTTGAGGCATAAACAGTCATGTGGTGACTGTCTTTCTTTCTTTCTTTACTTCTTTGTTTCTGTTATTGCAATTAACCGTGAATGGCTGTACATATATTCCACAAATCAATTCGGACAAACGCAGATGTTATAATTTATAGTTGTTATTATTGAAATTGCATCGATTTTGAATGATTTTCAAGTAGCTCACACATTTATTCGTGAGTGGAAAATGCTAATTTGAACTCTTCTATCTTATTGAGACTAGACCAATGCTATTCTCTGATGTGCAGGAAACTCACACTGTGACTCAACCATTACTTACTTATAACTCATCACCCACATCTCCTCTGAACGCTACTCACTTGCTCAGGCCAGTCAGTGTGAGGTTACCAATGGAATGTCCAGCGTTGTCTTGCTCGAACCGCAGAGTGTAATTGCAGTCCCACATCCAGTTGTTGGGGGCCGAGATCTGAGGTAAAGGTATTTGTTAGTCCTGCTCTCCTGTACCATTACTGGACCAGCTCTCCTGTACCATTACTGGACCAGCTTTCCTGTACCATTACTGGACCAGCTCTCCTGTACCATTACTGGACCAGCTCTCTTGTACCATTACTGGACCAGCTCTCCTGTACCATTACTGGACCAGCTCTCCTGTACCATTACTGGACCAGCTCTCCTGTACCATTACTGGATCATCTCTTCTGCACTAACTTATCGCGAACACAACTGGCATCCTGGTCTAGTGTGTTATTGCCATCATACACTGTATTGTCAACATACGCTGTACTGTCAACATACGCTGTACTGTCAACATACGCTGTACTGTCAACATACACTGTACACAGTATGCACGCAAAACATTGAGAACAGCCAAAACTGACCTGGACGATGGCTGGCACACCGAAGGCTGTGGGCAGGACGCTCTGAATGTCGACAGGGTTGAAGTATTTGACCATTTGTTCAGGCATGAAGGGCTTGGGCTCATCGGTCGCCTTTTGAGCCAGGAAGGAGTTGACTGGAAAAAGAAGAGTCTGTCAACCATGTAGCCTTGAACTCTCACTAATCTCATGTAGTTTATTTCTTTCAAAAGGTTGAAATTTGGGCAGAAATAAAATCAGCTACGAACTAAGCAACATGAGCCGACACAGTCACAAAAATGTACGCTGACAAAAGTTTTGAGATGTTTCTTAATGTGGTGAGCTCATTTTCTGCTATAGGCTACATATATATTTCTGCAGCATGAAGATGGTCCTTTTATCAATGAGGTGTCGCTATTTTGCATAGAAGAGCTGTTTTTCTATAGTGCAGCACCGATTTTCCCTAAGAAGAGCAAATTTTAAACAGAAAATTATGAAGTTCTGCTGTATAACATGAATTGTTTTGCACAGAGAATGCAAATTCTCGATGCTGCATTAAGTGAATTCGTTACAACCTACAGAGCGATCGTTGCAGTTAGGAGAGGATTCTCTAGAACATGAGAAACAATTTTCTGCAACACAAGGAAGACACACAACAACATACCAGTAAAGTCTATTCTCTGGAACACAGCGCTAACGCTGTGCAGCATTTCTTCGATTCCCTGTAGTTTATGACTGATTTCTTACATGATTTCTCATACTTGTAAGTCATACATGCACGACTCACTCATCTTTCCAGGTGACTGGCTGCTGTAGGACAGAAGGCTCTGGTAGTTGAAGGCGCTCACGTACACGTAAATGTCGTCGGTGCTGGGGCCCTTCTCCAGTTCCAGCGCGGCCTGGCAAGGGCCAAGTCGTTTAATATCGGCATGATATTGGTGTTGGTATTGACACTGATATTGACTTTGGTATTAGCACTGATATTGGCTTTGGTATTGGCACTGATATTGGCTTTGGTATTAGCACTGATATTGGCTTTGGTATTGGCACTGATATTGGCTTTGATATTGGCACTGACATCAGCTTTAGTTATTGTCCTCTTAAAATTGAGGTTAAGAACTAAAATAGGGAAAGAGGTTAATTATGTGATTGAACACCATTCTGATACCAGGATTGAAATTTATTTGACGACTAGGACTAGAGTCAGACTCACAGCAAGATCGTTGAGCTCCTGCTGGATTTCCTGTTGGTGCACGTTGTGTTTGTGGGACTTCATGCTTGAAGCCAAGCTCTTGATGCTCTTCTGGTCCAGCATGGAGAAGGTCTGGGGAGCATCATTGTATCGTCAGGCAACTTTGTTTGAACGTATCTAATGTTCTTATGTGCATTTAGCTTTGTGTATACGCATTCTCCTGTATGAGTCTAATTTCTTGCGTATGTGGTGGAGGGGACCAGGAAGACTGACTGACTGATTGACTATTTCTTCAAACTTACAGCTCTTTCCTACATGTCCCTACTAGCCTCTACCTCATGCTCCTCTATCGCTCCCATAAGCCTCTACCTCATGCTCCTCTATCGCTTCGACAAGTCTCTACCTCATGCTCCTCTATCGCTCCTACGAGCCTCTACCTCATGCTCCTCTATCGCTCCTACGAGCCTCTACCTCATGCTCCTCTATCGCTCCGTCAAGCCTCTACCTCAAGTCACACCAAAGTGGACGGGAACAGTCGCTGGAAGCAGCAGCACTAGTCACAAGACGTTGGCATTAAGAATTTGAAAATGTAACGTATATTCATGTACACCTGATTGTAAACATTGTTTTTTTCTTTCTTTGTTCGAGTGAAACTGACCTCCATGAGGGGCACAACTATACCACCGAAGTCTCCATTAAGGGCGCTGTACACCTGCTGAGGAGCTGCCACTGGAGAGCGATACTTGGTCAGCCAAGCCAAGGTTTGTTCCACGTCAATCTGGATAAGAGAATGCAGAAAGATATGAGCTTCATTTAAAATACAACATTTTCAAACTAATTGCGGGAAAACGTCTCAGAAATATCATGAGGTATAGTAAGAAAAGGTACTATTGACCAAGCAACGTTTTCTCCTTAAGAAATCTGACTAGGGGATTGCCACCCACAGCGAGATTGCCACAAAGATTGTCAGAGATTGCTATCTTTGTGATATTGATAACTATGACATATTTCGACCAATCTGTGGCCTGCTCCACTACGACTTCTATTGTATGTATTACTATTGTCCATAATACTATCACTCCTATAGAAATTATACTCTAATTCTGGTAAAACAAGCAGAAATTAGTATGGTACGTGGCAAAAATGGACTTAAATGATATACAGTCTCATTAAAAATTTTGGCGTGATAAATCAAATCTCAAAAGTTTATTTTTATTTTCTAATATGAATTCTGCGTACGTTGTTAATTTCAACGCATAAAAGAAAATTAATTTGTATTCGTAGTTAGAAGTGAGCTGTAGTGAGCTTCTTTGAAAGCAATAAAATAAAATAGAAATTAACCCAAGTGCAATGATTTATTACAATTGCAATTCTGAGCATCAGATTCTGGAAGACCGACTTGCATTTTCTTAGAAATCTTAATAACGGAGTCCTGTTTGATTTATTTCTCTTACACTGGCTGCGATGCTTTGAACTGATGACCAACACTAGACACTACTATTAACTATGAGTTTAACCCACCTTGTAGTCTGGTAACTATGAACTGATGACCAACACTAGACACTACTATTAACTATGAGTTTAACCCACCTTGTAGTCTGGTACTTCTGTCTTGGTGAGGAAATGCGCGGAGTTCTCGGCCGATGGCTGCACTGGTTTGATTTGTGGCAGGAATTTCCGGGCAACATGGCTCCTGAAAAATATAAAATTTAGAACTCATGTAATATATTCATTTATTCATTGGGAACACGGCACCTGCAGCACATATTTGATTTTCAGTAAGAAATGAATTTTTCAATGGCTCTCGGACCATACCGTGTCCAGGAATATTATTC
Organism: Trinorchestia longiramus; assembly: GCA_006783055.1. Taxonomy (NCBI): domain Eukaryota; kingdom Metazoa; phylum Arthropoda; class Malacostraca; order Amphipoda; family Talitridae; genus Trinorchestia; species Trinorchestia longiramus. The sequence goes on along the minus strand of VCRD01001575.1, from coordinate 64,898 downwards.
ATATTAGGTTATTAATTTCATGAAATTCATCATAATCATTACGATTAAAGATTCATTAATGTATTCTGTAGCGTGGCTTCTGGAACACATCAAAAAAATGATTCCATCTCCATACAGTTTTACTAAAAACTCACTCACAGACTCAGAGTCATAGACTCTGAGACTGAGAGACTCACTGTCTCTGGTGACTCTGGCTATCAGACTCAGCGAGGGCAATGAAGGTTGCTGAGACGAGGGACTGCATGTGAGACGAGGGGTCTCGCCAGGTGCCGTGAGCAAAGCGCTCGAGCACAGTCTCGTTAGGTCGTAGGCCCATGAGAGTGATGAAAGCAGCCTCACGAATACGGAAGTCTTCTGCATGAGCTTCAGCTAAGGCAATCAGTTCTTGCTCAACCTGGCGCGTCGTATAAACATCACATTGGAAAGTTATACATAGATTAAATATTAGCTTAATATTCCTACATTCAATGTAAATTAAATAACATATATGTACGCTCTACACGAGTAAAAATTATGAATTTTTATTAAAACTTTTTTAAAGCTACTGCCTTTCATACTCGCCTAAACCAGACGTTATTATGCTTCACAGTTCAGTAAAAACCTTTTATACTAAAATCCCCTTCAAATTGCAGTAAGATCTTTCATATTCAGTACGATTGTGTTTCACATAATGTGCGAACGAAGAAAAATTTTGCAACAAACATAATTCCCTGACCTTGTCCCTGCCGGGTGGCTCCGGGAAGCTGTGGGCCATGGCATGGATAGCCCCCATCCTCAGGTATAGGTTGTCCTTCACTTGTCCTAGGGCGACCTTCCTGAGGAAGGGCACGGTGCTTTCAAGTCCTAGAGTCCCCAAGGTCTGGGTGTACATCAACTGCTCCCACACGCTCTGTCCGTTCTGGGGAAAAGAGTGGGAGTTAATGCGGGGAAGATGAAGTGGGGAAAAAGAGAGGGTAACTGGGAGATACGAATGGGGGCGACAAATCAGAGGGAGAAACAGGGAGATAAGTGGGGATGATAAATGGGAAAAGAAATTATAAATGGGGAGAAATAAATTGGGGAAATCAATGGAGAGGGAGATAAATGGCATGAACGGTGCACATTACCCTCCTCAAGCTGCTGCATGATTCAAAGAACAAAGACTTTATTCATTATTCCGAGACCAGAATACCTGGATCTTCTCCTCCAGGTGAGGCACGAAGTCGTTCTCGATGATGCTGCTGTCACATGCCTTGCTGCCGAGGTAAGGCTCAGGCACTGCATAGCGGCGGGTGTCTTTCTGGGTGCAGACGCGTTGGGCGAGCATGGCGAAGTTAAGGTGAGCAAGACTGGACAGTGACGGGCTCTTGCTCACTTCCAGGGTCTTCACGTAGTCCTGCAGCACACATCAAACTATGAGATCATCGTAGCAAACTATCAAAACAAACCATCATAGTAAACCATCATTTTGATAACTTCAAGGATCAGGAAATAAAGATTGTTTTTTTTCGTGTATTGTAGGCTGTATAATTAATTTAGTTCCGTACTGAGAAGTTATTGTACTTTTGCTCGAGTCATGGCTTTTCTATCGATATAAGAAGATGTAACAATGCACTAACATATCACAATTTGTGAAAAAATATACACAAACCCTAATGGGTATCATCCATGAACTCTGGAACACCCAGAATGAGCGCTTGATTGTTACCATTGCAGTAGAGTTATCGTGGCAATGAGAGGGTTAATGGTCACCACTTTGAACTGAATAACAACCACATAATAAACCTTATGGCTACCTTTGAACAAATAACCCCTTGCTATAATGTGCCTTACTGCTACCATAGAAACGGAGGAACACACTATAAGGGGCTTTAGGTTAACTCTTGAATAAAGGAACACTGAACATGAAAACACCCACTACACTGGGTCGTATGGTCGCCACTAAATAGGAGAAACACTCACCATAAGAGGCTTGATGGCCTCAGGGTCGTAGATGTTGTTGACCATGCCAGCGAAGAGGGAACCCTGTCTCTGGTTGTCGATGTGGCCGGCCTGGGCCTCATCAACGAAGGCCTTGAGGGCAGCGGAGGAGCCGGAGGCGATGGAAGCGTCCAAGAAACTTTGCCTGCGAGCCAGCAATTTATGTCCCAATAACTGAGTATTTATGATACTGAACTTCGAAAATATATGTGCATAAATGAAGGAAGAAGAGAAATGTTAAGACTCACAGGATCCAAAAGTGTATAGAGAAGTGAAAGGAGAAGATTCCTTTGAATAATGGTAAGAAATTGGAGTCTTCTTGTGATACATTTAACAATACAATTTGAGCTAGGATAATTACAATTCCTCTCAATGATTTATGAAACAATCGCACCAGAAAATTCACGATACTCAAAATTGGCTCTATTGGAGTGTTTGTCAACTACAAGTGCTGGAGGTTACTAGTTCCGTTTAGTGTTTGAAATACCTAGACGTTTTTTAAAGTCAAACTAGCGTTGTGATGAGAGAAACGACGGCCTCTAACCCAGCCCTATAAGTATAATTCCCATGTAGTTCGTGGAGGATAGTGCTGGAAAAGCTTGATCTCTACAAATTATTGCATAACCTTGGACGCAGTAAGGTAGAATTCTTCATATGGGATATCCTAAGAAATTTACACATTGTAGTTCCTTTTCAATGATAAAAATCCAGCCATACATCCTTTTCTTAGAAACAACCATCAAGTGCGTCGTAACAAAAAGCTCTAAGACCTTTATGTAAAGTGTTCATTCTAAACCTATATTTCACCTGCGAACTTTTCCCTTCTTGTCAGCATTTGCCTGCAGCGTCTGCTGGTGGATAGACTTGATGCTGTCGTAGGAGAGAGTCCTGATGGATCGAGCCGCCATATTCAAACTCTCAGCCAAGCGACCGTCATTGGTTCCGTTGTAAGGCTTCTTGTGGAAGTCGTTCTGCTCAAGCTGGAGGGTGGCGATGTCGTCCAGGATTTGATTGGTTCTTTGCTGTAAATGTAAAATAACGGAAACCGTTTCATTACTCACGATCATCCTCTCTTTTCTCCATTACTTCTGAAAAACTGTTGCATTCTTAAAATCCTTTTATTGTTGTTATTATAGTCATTTTTTATTTCAATTATGGCTAATTGGACTACAGACTTCATTAAAGTACGTAGCTCGTATTGATACCTAAGTTGTGGGTGTGTCTACAACTCTCAAAGCGAAAAAAATATTGGTGAACAGGTCAACAAGAATCAACAATCTCCACTGCTAAGGATCATATATGCATGACTAATATATTATAGGATAGCATTAGAGATGTAGGATATAATTCATTATCTAATCTATGCATAGGATTAGATAAAAGGTGTGGTTCAGTTCGGAAAGAGGCAGAATGCAGACAAGGTGATATACTAGCGTCCAGAAGGCTTGGAATCCTTCATGTGGACGAGAGAAATTATCGCTGAGAACCAAGTTGTAGAAGCAGGAAAGTCTTGCATTCAATGCATGGGCAACATAACATTGGAAGCGAGAGAACTAAGAAGAATCTTCCTCTGTACGAATATTTTTTGCTCGTGTTAAAAGGTACAATATTTAGGTTTATTTTGATATAACTGGTACATTATCTCCAGGGAAAAAATCCCAAGAACATCACGTATATGTTATTTGAACTGCTCTTAACTGTTGAATTCTTTAAAGCGTCTAAAGCATATAGTTAAATCTATAATTACAAAAATAAATGTCATTGAAAATATGCCGAACATGTGAAAACATTTTCAAACTAGTTTTAAAATTTATCCATTGAAGTTTCATCGAAGGCAATATTTTGAAATGTTGGATGTTGTCAATTAATACATATTATGTATTAATATGACAACATTATAGTACAGTACGCTAAACTCTGTCAGTATGAAATCAGATACTTTTGATCATTGGTAAGTGTTTTGATGTCTTTCTCAATTAAATAATTGTAGTTGAATCAGCGGTCACCCACCAGGTTTTCCTGTTCACTCTTCACAGGTCTTCCCAAGATGGCGTATTCTGGATACACGGCGGACAATGGGCCCTGGGGACAAAAAAATTCTTTATTTAATCCTAAGATAAAATAGACATAAACGAGATAAAAAGCTTGTACTTTAACACGCATGAAACTAGGTCTCATAGTAGAGCATGGTTTCACACTTAGCTAGATCGGTAGGCATGGTTAATATGTTTCACTAGTTAATAAAGTTCTACTAGTTTCACTAGGCACCAACAGATGACGTAAACCACAGAAAAAGACATTGACATTTCAAAAAAGACAAAAAATTTCAAATTTTGTGAACTATTCGATCTTTTGGTAGCAATACTGCATATATAAAACAAAACTTAAGAAGAAGTATTAACTCTCATTTTTTTCAAAGTACAAAAGCATTTTTTACACCAGTGGGACACAAGGCAGTCAATGAGAACACAGTTGGACACACCGACGGGACACATGGCAGGACAAATGATAGGGTTAGTCTCACCTGGGACTGATAGTCCACCCAGTCAACGCGTGTGTCTTGCTTAGGATCAGCTGGTGACCGCAGCTGGTACTTCCAGGTGGTGATCTGCTGAGTACCTGAGGAGTGATGACTGCCAGATGGCGCCTTGATCTCATGAGGTGAACCACCTGCCTTGATGCTCTTCAGCGTCAGGGTCTGCAAAGAAAGAGTTGGTTTAAATTATTTATCATTAATCTGCCTGGAAGCAGCACGTATTGCTGGGTGTTAGAATAGAATAGAATAGAATAGAATGAGGCTATAGGAATGAACCTTCTGGCCCATTCTTGGGTCGGATAATTACTTCGATAATTATTCGGTTGTTTACCCAAGTCCCATGCCGTATTTCTAGCCGCGTCAACCATGGCGGCAGCGGGATTCGAACCCGGGTCTTTCCGCTCGCAAGCAGATTCGCTCACCAGTCGACCAAGCTGGTGATACTGCCAGAGTAGCAGTCTGAAGGTTCAAGTCCCAGAGTTACTCAGTGTACGAGTGTATTGCAGGCACTCACTCATTATTGTTCGTGTGTCGTGAATGAGTTCAGGTGCAAGAACTTGAATCTTCCCACTCGGAATGAAATTTTCTACTACCACAAACACCTCATTTGATCTAGGATGTAAATGTCAGGGCATACGAAGTGTTCCACTTTTTTTATTATTTCGTCAGATGTGATCATTGAATATTTATACCATATCTGGAGCGGGTGCTGAACTAGAATGGATGATGTTATAATACTTGTAATGCAGTAATACTTGTTAGATAATAATACCTGCAATACAAAACTCATCAACAAAACTAAAAGGACAGATGAAAGCAGCAATTTCTGCTCGACAACTTGAGTAAGGCTTGAGGCTCTCACTGCTCCTATGTCTTAAAAGCAGCTACCCTCTGGAAACATGGAAACATGTCCGGTGTGTTCACAAAACTGACAAGTATATTTACAGCTGTAATAATTATTCAAATTTATTACGTGTTAAGATGCTCAAAAACTGCTAATTTTGTAATAAAAGCAATATCCAGGCACAGAGAATCAATATTTCGATGTAAATGAAATGATTTAACAAATGAGTCACATCGATATAGTGTATAAATAATATAGAAGGTAAATTTAAACACCCTTAGACATATATCCACACTAAGATTGCTCTTACTGTGGTTGCAGTGGTTAAACTAGGAATAAAATAAAAATAATACACCCACACACTCATAAAGATGACAAGAATAGTTACAAGTACACCACAAAATCACACGCGTACGAGCTTTTGGAGAAGTAAGCCTCACCTGGTTAGACTGGATGAAGACACGCCCAGAATCCTGACCGAAGGGCCTGATGAACTGAGCTCCAATTCGCATGGCCCCTCTGATGTCGTAAAAACCGTCGCCTCGGTCGTACAACAGGTACTCTGACACGGTGCTGCGGCTCTGTACATCCAGGAACTGTCCTTTGTGCACTTCAGAAAAGTTGCCGTACGAAGTCTTCTGCATGGACACTGGGTCAGAGCACGAGTCGAAGTCCACGGAGCGGTGCAGCCTGTTTTCAAAACAGTAGTACTTAGAGTTGGTTAACTTAGGCAATGTTTCTGTGCCTGTACATGAAGTAGTCCCCTAAGCTTTGCATTAACATAGATTTCTGTATGTGCGCATGAAATAGGCCGTTTGAATGCTGATAATTCCATAAAACAGGACGCTATAGCGAATCATGATTTATAAAAAGCTTCACATTTACTGTAAGAAAGTTTCGAGGGTAAACGGCTCGATTTATTTTTTTAAAACTTGGAATCTACAACGTACAATTCTCAAGAAATATTTGATGTTTTTTAACATTATCTCACAAGTTAGTTTCTTTCGCTATGTTAGCTATGAAGATTTGTATTAATCGTATAATTTTTAATAAATAAGATGCCTTTGTTTTCATAATTTCATAAATTCACTACTTTCAGAATATTAGTTAAGAAGTTTTGTATTTTCGATGGTTGAATTTGCAAGACATTATATCTGTTTTTTAACATGATTCCACAGGCCAGCATCAATGACACACCTGAAGAACTTGCTCTTGTCACTGGGTAAGCCGGAGGATGATGGATCATTGCCGTCCCAACTGCCATCGGCGAAGTCACGGTTCATCGTGTAACTGCAATCAAAACCCAAGTTAAAAATTATTAGCAAAATTCCTTAATTCTTCATCCCACTATCTATGGGAATAACTTCTTAATTCCTGGTTGCATATTTTAAGACGATGATAAAAGTTCTGAACCATATATTAAACTTTGAACCGTTGGAGGGTCATCAACAACGGTTAACAGAAAAAAGTTCAATATTTTTTCAATAAATTTTTGTTATGTATTGAGATTCAGACAAATGTTCATTCAAATTAACACTGAATTATAATAAATGAACTACATACGTGTATGTTATTTTATCATTAAATTATGACTGGAGTGATTTGCACCTGCAGGAATGATTTGTGCCTGCATTGCAGAAAACAACAACGGGATTTACTTTTAAAATTTTTATCCGTTGAAATAATTGTTTCCACTTTTCTTAAAGAGTTTTACTTCAAACAACGCATGCAAAAGTACTTGTCCATCGTCCAATGTCGAACAAACACTAAACAAAGTTTGAATTTAATCGTTTAAGTGGCAAGCCCAACACTTTGGACGTAAGAGCTCATGCTATTTCAAAAAAATCTTTCTAAACATCTGAACATGAGACTTGAGACTCATTTATGATTTCATTACTGAGTAGCAACACTGGTGACCTCTCGTGCTATTATCTTACAGAAAGACGGACTACAAGCAGTGCTGTCTTACTGAAGTAAAGACCTCATGTACCACTACCTTGTAGACATGGAGACAGCGAAGTCACCGCGTTTTGTAGAAATCAAGACACCATCCAGCGCTAGCTGGACCTTGAGAGCCACCAAGTCTCACAGAAGTGGATGACCCACCTGACGTTACAGCGGCCAGCGAAGGTCTCCTCAGTCTTGAAGAAGGCCGAGCTGAAGCTATCAGAAGAGTCCCCAGATTTCATGGAGGCGGCATGGAAGACGTTGTGCTCGAGGTCGAAGAAGGATTTGTCGCCGAGGTAAGCTGGGATTCTGAGCAAGTCGATGAACGCCTTGCGGAAATTGATAAGCCAGAGCTCGTCGCCAGAGTCCGCCTCGAGAACGGTCTGTTGTGAACAAAATTCACTTGAGCATCAAAAGATAATTGAAACTCCGAGGAAAATTATTTGAGCTACACTTCTTCAAACTTATATGAGACTAAAAAATTCAGAGCTATGGTTCTTCACTTAATATCATTCGTGTCTGAATGGTAACAAGTATAGGATTTCGAATTATATCAGTGAAGTAGGTCATTTGGGGCTATCTTAAGTTTTTACTTTTTCCATGAACCAAATAATGGAGTGTATTCGTAACCCAACGTGATGGTTACATACAAGTTTTATGTGAATTGATTTACATTGACACTAAGAGTTGGGACATCACACGACAGTACTGGAATAATGGACTCAACCGCTTGGACAACAATTAAAACAGAACATCAGAATTGAATGCTGGGACATCAAAATTAAGTGCTGTGACATCAAGGTTAATACTTGCTTCGTCTTCTCAGCAGAATGAAAACCACTATTATGTTAATTATCTCTAGTCCCTCCACTTTCTTCATGATGCTATTAAACTAGCAGGTTTATTCAGTCTCAACATACATTATAGTTCTTCACGACAACGACCTGATACTCACTCCACTCTCACGGTTGAGGTAAGCTTTGACGTGACCGTCCAGCTTCTGGTTTGATGACTGCTTCTCTCTGTCATTTCTGTGTGGATCAGCAGAGTACTCCTCTCGGTTGAAAGTCGCGGATTGTGAGTTTTTGAACTGCAAAAAGAGACACAATAATTTAAGAAATATAGTGCAGGGACTCAGTATTTTTCCCTTCATTTTTGAGATTGGCTCTTTGGTAGGACGCTAAGTACGTACAAATGGAACTGTTTAGGCACCTGAGCTATGTAGTGATGCTTCAGGGCTAAGACCCTGAAGACGTTGACACAAAGACAACACCAGACTTGGGGACTCAAACATGGGAGTTCTTACGTCTCTGAATAGGACGTTGCCGTCGTTATAGTAAATAAAAACGATAATAGGCGTTACAATCCAGGAAACTTTGAACAACTGTGGCAAACTAAAAAAACTTTCGCTAGGGGCACTGAAGGTAGGAGCAACCGACCTTAACCAAGTCTTGAAGTCACCAAGTGGACATCATGTCTATCCCGTGTACTCCAATGGTTACCTCGTGTGTGCTCCATGTTAGCACCATGTTTTTATCCAATGTACACCCACCGTCACAATGTCTACTACATGTTGACATCCTGTTAACACCATGTTGACCCCATATTAATTCCATGTTTGCCGCATGTTCTCACCGTGATGTCAGCAGACTGGTCAGCATGTCGCTGGACCTGAACGGTGATGGTCAACTCAGAGCCAGCAGCAGTTTGCCTGGGGTTGAGGACTGCACTCTTGATCATGCCCTTGTACTCGTATTCCTCCGTCTGCTCAGGGGCATTCTGCGCCAGCACCAGCCCTAGCAACCCAGACACAGAACTTGACATGTTGGAGCTATTAATAAACACCAATAACAGAGGACAGATCATCTCAACTCTAACGTGTAGCTCGGTCTCTACACAAGGCGGGTTGAAATTTTGGAGTAATAGCGACTAACTTGCCATTACAAGTTCCATAAACTCCATTAATGTCTTGTAAGCTAGATTGTATTTTCTACGAGTTTAATTTATGTCCATAAGTTTTAATGGGACATGGAACTCTACCACAAACGGGTTTTTGAGCCTGCAACTTTTGTCAACTTTTTCAAGGCTTAAGTAAAAATAGAATGAATTTTTCTGCGTTGAGTATCCATTGGAATTTGAAAATTGAGTCGATGTATATATGGTTTGGCACAAACAGGTATTGTGTATTTAAATTCTATATGACCTAATATTTGTTTACTAATTGTTTTCGGGCAAAGATATATCATGTGTTGTAAATTTGAAAACTTGGATTTGAGTAAAGCTGCTTTTTTTGATATTTCGTGTCCGTAATTGCAATGAAAATAACCAGTCTTAACTCTCTTAAAATTCCGTCAAATCCATGGACAAACAAGCTCATGATTTTGACGTTGGAATTAAAGTTAAAGCAGAAAGTATCATTTTTGATATTTATTATGTTCTCTGAATTAATGAAAGTTCAAAAACAAAGTTTCTGCAGCCTTCAAGTTTGAGAGAACTGGATCACAGATGCAAAAAATTTTTCAGAAAATGTATACAGTAATGTCTCTTCAGTTCTTTAACTGTACTGGCTAGTACTAACTGTACCGGCTAGTTCTAACTGTACCGGCTAGTTCTAGCTGTACCGACTAACTCTAACTGTGCCGGCTAGTTCTAACTGTACCGATGACTTTCGTACTCAAATTGTTGTATTCCCCGGGAGCAGCCTGGTTTATGTCAGAAGTTATAACAGAAATTTATTGAAATATATTTTTAACTACCCGTGAATATCCCGCATGTAGAGCATCATGAGTAATTATTAGAGCATTGACATAGGATTTTTTGCCCTCATGTTTAACAAAAACACATCACGCAGGTATTTAGTGAATATTGAATAAAGTATCTTTCTTTATGACAAAAATTTTCTGTGTTTTAGACGAGCATTAGAAAAAAGTAAATCATGTTAGAAAAAATCTAAAAGTTCAAACAATGAATGATTTTGAGCTGAATGCTAGCAATTTCAATTTACATTTGGAAGAAGTGAATGAGTACCAAAACCTGTGATGTGAAAGTCTTACCCAGCAGTAGTAAACATTGACTGAATGCTAGGTATCTAAAATTAACCCTTCATTTAAGAATAGAATATGGAAAAAGGAACGAGCTGCTTGGTCCATAACTAACACTGCATTTATAGACACAATGTCTAGCTAATACATGAAATAACTGAAACAAATGACATGTGTGAATTTGCATCAAAGTAACAGCCCAACAATGAATACTGATTACTTTACTACATGTTTCTTACGTGCTTATTTACTGATAACTATCTTCTGAAGAAAAGGCAAGGAATGGATAGAATCTCATTTACAATAGTTAAGTAGGTAATTGGATAGTTGAATTAATCTAATTCTAAAGCGAAACAAAGATTAAATGACGCTAAATTGTTTATTGTTGACACTAAATTGTTTTATTGATCACTGTACACAAGAGAATTCTTTAGCATGGACCCTTGAATGAACTTTTTTCTAAATACAGCTATTTAATTCATTCCTGAAAATATCTTTTCTTGGGTAAATTTTTGTATAAAAATGAGGATCAAAACGTACCACACAGGGACAGCACAAGAAGATATCGCATCATGTTGTCGAAGGCACCGAAGAATCCTCACCCTCACCCTAAGATGGCCAGCACTTAACTGGTGACCCTGCCTGAGTTTGCAGGGTTTTTATAGCCCGCACGGCGCGAGGGTAGCACAGATACGAGACACAAAAGAGGGCTAGAGTGACGCTGGCGGTCAGTTACCTTCATCACAGTCAGGCTCGACTGTGCGAGGGAGTCCAGGCAAGGTGTCAGCATAATGGTCCAATTAAGGGTGAATACAACCTAGAATAGGAAATTTAGGGTTTCCCATTGTCATATTTACGAGATAAATACTGTAGTATGGGTATGAGTTTTAATGGTGATGCTTTGATTTTGTTGTCGAATTAAACTAGAGTAAATTTGTCCGTGTATCGTGTACAAGGTGCAGCAAAATGATGTGACACGTTTTTATGTTTGATAAATGCAAAATAAAGGAACGAATGAAAAATACTGTATGCTTACATTTTTGAAACGTTGATGTAATGTAATTTTGTTTTTTAATGCGATTTTTTGTCTGAATTAAATTACTGAATTTTACTGAATTAGTTAAAATTTACGCTTTATTAAATTTACAACAGTGTCAGATGCATTTGCTGCATCCTGTACTTGAAATCTACATGATCCTGTGCTAATGCTTTTAGTTAAAACCTTATTTGACCACCGCTTCTCAGAAACTTTGCAAACAAAGATCTAAAAAAAGTGAAGAAATTCGTACAATTGCTTTTGAAGATACACCAACTGGCGAGTATTTCATCAGTGCGATGAGTTTGACTTGAGAACCACACAGTAATACAGTGTCACTTGCTTCGTATAACTGAAGCTTGCATCGGACAAAGACGTGGAGATCCAAAGATAGCATCTATGAACACTGTGTCCCAGCGTTGCAGGACCCGACAAGAAACAGAAATAATTCAGACATTTTTAGTCGTAAGAAATAGCTAACATGCCTTTATAGCGGGTACTAGGAATTTCTTTATTTAGATTATGTACAGTGTCAGTTCTTAAAGACTATTTGTTTCCAGATGGTCACTATAAACATTCAAACATCCAAGTACTGTGATGGCCATACTGTGCATATCCTTCATATATTGCAAGTCTGATGGCATTAATTCCTCGAGTTCTCTTCAGGTTCCTGCAATGTTGGTGGGTGGTTTCGATGCACAATATCTTTTGAATATTTCTATAAAAAGGAATTAAGGTGCAAACGGTCTGGAGATCGAGCAGTGTACTTCACATCATCAGCTTTATAAATTAACTGCAAAAGAGTCCTCTCGCCGTGTGACATGTTGCTCCGTCCTGTTGGAAACAGAAGTCGTCACCCAATTGGTTAGCTTTAGGAAAGAAAATTTCCCAGTATAGGTTCACATTGGAATAGTTTCTTTTTTGATTCCGTGACACTACGACATCTTATATTATGATAACAAATATATGCATAGTGATGAATATGTAAAAACATGTAGGTAGTATGTATGCTAACATATATGTACATATACTCGTATATTAAGTTTGTTTCACAAAAATACATACTGAGGACGGAAGATGGAAAAGTGTGATTTAGGGGAAATTTCCAGCATTTGTGTAGAGTTCGGTGTGAGAATAACTCGAACCAGAACCTGAGTGTGAAATATTTAATTATGAATAATGAATTATTCTTAAATAATTATGAATAGTTATTGCAGTAAATTACTGAAAGTTTAATTACTTTTATAGATCAATGTTCTTAAGAATTTCACCCGGAAAGTTAATTTAAGAATTGTTTATCAAATGTATTTTTTAATTTACACACAGCAGAGCAGCACGTGAGAGGCTGGACAGTTTCCCTTCAGTGCGAAAAAAAACAGATTTTTTCTTCATAAGCAAACTTGGGACTAGTCCTCATCAGAGGGTTTACCCTTGTGATGTCAATTTTGACTTACATTCTCACTTAACAATAATAACTAATAATAAAAATATTGTTAACATAATTACTATGAATATATATACGTATATATATGCATATATTTTATATTTATAAAGATATTATAGATACATATTATGTAAATATATATTTACATATATATATATTATATACAAGTTGGTTGAGAAGGGCAGAAGTGTACCCCCCTCTCCCCCCAGCTGGCGAGACTGCAGGTGGTGAGACAGTCTGTCTGGTTGTCTCAGCTGGTGTTACCTGATACCTGCACCCCTGTGCCAGCTGTCTGCTCAGCTGGTGGTGCAGCTGGTGATCGAGCTGGTGTTTCAGCTGGTGGTGCAGCTGGTGAGTCAGCTGGTCGTGCAGCTGGTGTTAAGAGTCTTTATTCTACGTTGTGTAATTTTTCCCTGTTCGTGGTACATTTCCCTCATTTTATTAGTTTTCGCTCGTTTTGTTAGCTTTCGTTATTAATTGTAAATATTTTCATTTCCAATACCATTGAGACATTTCTTTCCACTATCTTAAATATTTCGTCCATTGACAAAGTCATATTTCATCATACCTGTTCGTTAACGTGTTCTTCTTACATGTAACGGAAGACAATGACGAAAAAATAACAATTTTTGTTTCAACTAAAATTTGTAGTTGAGAAAGAGAGAACTTATAATTTGTTCCTTTTTTCTTGGTAGTTAAGCCCCAGGTGTTATCCTTTCCGTCTGTTATCCTTTCCTTCTGTTAAACTTTCCGTCTGTTATCCATTCCGTCTGTTATCCTTTCCGTCTGTTATCATTTCCATCAGTTATACTTTCCGTCTGTTAAACTTTCCGTCTGTTATCCATTCCGTCTGTTATCCTTTCCGTCTGTTATCTTTTCCATCTGTTATCCTTTCCAACTGTTATCCTATCTGTCTGGTATCCTTTGTCTGGTATTCTATCTGTCTGTTATCCTTTCCGTCTGTTATCTCATCTGTCTGGTTTCCTTTCCGTCTGTTATCGTTTGTGTCTGGTATCCCTTTCATCTGTTATCTTTTCTGTCTGTTATCCTTTCCATCTGTTATGAATTGACATCGTTTCTCTTGTTTTCAAACGCTTACATAACATTAAATGTCATTACTCGTGTATTACTTTTGATGTGTCATCATTATTATTCTGCGTGGCGACCGCTGCTTGATGAGGTGTTCCCTCACAGAAGCCTGCCCTGGACACACCTGTGAACAGAGGGCGTCTGTTCTGTGAGAGGTGTCGTCTGGCGGACCTGGAGGAGGGTGGAGGAGGAGCACGGCAGGAGGGGAGGTCGATTTTTATACCTGGAGAGGGAGGAATATCATTGCAGGGGGAAGAGGGGAGGTCGATTTTTATACCTGGGGAGGGAGGAATATCATTGCAGGGGGAAGAGGGGAGGTCGAATTTACATGGGGGAGGGGAAATATCATTGCAGGGGGAAGAGGGGAGGTTAGCTTCACATAGGGGAGGTGAGGGGGAGGTGAGGGGGAGGTGAGGGGGATTCATTACAAACATCACTAGAGTTCATCACATGTACCTCAGAAATAATGTACTAGCACAAGAAGAAGCAAATTATTGTGGTTTCTGTACATGTAAGAATGCTGGTACACGACAGTCACACATACCACGTACGTCCTTGACTTAAGTACATTCGAGCAAAAGAACAAACATTTCTTGAAGCCCTTGATTATAATGGTACAAGTTATTTCAATGATTGTCTTCTTTATTTCATGAGCAAGGTTCCCCCATACTTGAAAAACATGCAGCAAGTTATTATTTTATTCTAGTAAATTTCAAGTTCCATCTTTTATGAGCGCTTGTTGACCTATTAGTAGATAATTCAGAATGATAACATCAAAGAAAAATTAAATATCAAAATGAAATATTCTAGTCACAGTTCTGAATCGGAATTCTGTCTTTAAGAATAGACACATATTTAGTCTTCTTTCTATATCTTTTTTTCGTGTGAATCCTCCTGTTAGAGTTTCCTCTGAGCAACAGAAGAGTTGTGGATCATAATCCCCCTGGGAGACAGAAGCGTTTATTAGGACAGAATTATTTAAAAAATTAATCCGACTCATATAGACAATTAATCCGACTCATAAAGACAATTAATCCAACTCATAAAGACAATTAATCCGACTCATAAAGACAATTAATCTAACTCGTTTAGAAAACTAATCTAAATCGTGGATAAAAGTAATCTGACTGATAAAGAAAAATAATCCGACTCATAAAAATAAAATTGGTGCGTAAGAAAGAAGCCTCATGGATACAATGCAACTCATCTCCAACTGCTTGGCTATAACAAAATTCTATTCATGATGTAATTCCAGTTTAATTCAGACGTTAGTTCTACATATATTCTAATCTGATTTCAGAATTTAAATCCGAATTTAATTTCAAATTGAATTCTCATTTAAATCCCGAATGTCAATTAGAATTTCATTCTCACTTCAACCTTGTGAAAGAAAGATCGAAGACCGAGTTTATCAGATAAGATAAGAGTAGTTAATTACTCAGCTCTGACACAGGTCACCAGTCTAATGCAGTCTGTGTTCTGCGTGCTTGTTGAGGGAATCTTGTGGAAATTCAGTTAAATCTGTTTAAGAAACTGGGCTGTGTACTTGTGAAGGAAATTTTGTAGAAATTTATTTAAATTCGGACAGGAAACTGGACGGTGTTCTGTGTATTTTGACGCACCTGGAAAATATCAACTTGGATTCAACGTAAAATTGCTTTCGTAGTTACAGTGTGGACAACAGATAGTGATATTAACACGTTTGTTGCGATTGCCTGATTGGTGTAAAACTTCACTTTGTAAGCATAGTCACTAGAAGGATCTGAAAAAATTACAGAACCTAACCTAAGTGACCCACCGGTGGGTCGCATCGCAACAAACGTGTTAAAACACTGTCATAAAAAATCTTTAATCGCTTTATTTTATTATAGCAAGGGATGCAATGATACGCCATAAGTTGGACATTCGTGTTTATTGCTGCAAATATTCAAAATATTCTCCAAGTTGACCCCTGCACAACTCTGTTCTATTCTTAGTGTGGCTTGTCATCTTACTGACATCCTCCTCACTCATGTTGGCTGTGAAGTCTTCCACAATACTCTTCAGCTCTGTCAGAGTAATTGATTGACACCTGACGATGTGTGCCATGACCGAAGCCCAACAATATAAATCAAGGAGGGACAAGTCTGGAGAGTATGGGGGCCAATAGTGATTCGTCCAACGTAAAATCAATCACCAAACTTGTATCCCAGGAACTGAAGACACGGAGCTGTCACATGACAGTTGGAGTTGTGCTGTTGAAACCAGTACTGACATCTGGTGGCCACAGCCTTAACTGCATGCCAGACTGTATTCTTCAGGACTTTCTCCAAGTAGACAGAGTTGATGCATCCTTCAGACCAAACTACAAGGAGATTCCTCCCATCTTCCATCCCTGCTCAGAACATAACTTTTCTTCACGAACCATTTTACACTCGATTATAGTATGGAGGGTTGTTGGGGCCCAGTACCTTCTAATTTGTTTGGTGTCGTGCAAACAAAAACAGTTTTCATCTGACCAGATTACACGCTGGAACCTGTCTTTCTCGAAACTAAGTAAAAAAACACGCCGCCAGCCTGGACTCCTTGTTGCCGGACTGAGAATTTGCATCAGGTGCAGCTTGAAGGCCTTCCATGTGAGATAGTTTCTCAGAATTAGCCAAATAGTTCCATAGCTTTACCCAACATATTTGTGACACCTAATGTGCGATTTTGGGTTTATTCAAGAAATTATTAACTAGACGTCTCTAGATTTTGTGATGCCACAAACTTATCGCCAGTAGGAATCTGAAATTAAACTGAAGCTGTTTGAATAAATCTCTTCACAATTCTATTAAATGCCAGAATATTTGGCAGGTTACTTAAATGGTTAGGAAGAATTTTATAAACGAGCTTTGGACCTGCTTGATGTTCTGGAGGTGCATGAATGTGAACATGATGAATGATGATTGTTGTTCTGGAGGTGCATGAATGTGAACATGATAAATGATGATTGTTGCTCAGTGAATGAAGAATTTGGCTTGAAATGAAGGCTGGGGCTGGAACACGTGGACATTTTTGAGGATTTTACTTTCCTGGTGAAATGAAATGTGAAAATTCATGTAATTTTATATCAATGTCTGACCTTTGTCACAGTATAGATACTCTTGTTTCATCCAAACATAGTGATTGAATTATTTATGAGTTATTGTTTTAGTATCACTATCTATAGATCGTATTGTAGTCTTCACCGTAACTCTGTAATTCTCAGCTTGCACTCTATTTTATATCGGGATTTAATTTCTTTTAACTGTTATTGCAATATCTTTAGTTTTTACCAATATCGTAATTTTTTGCCTGGAAAAGTTTTTAAATGACTTCAGGGACTCGAAAATTTTCAATGGAGAAAAGCAAGTGACGTCACAGGTAGGATGCTAAAGCAACAATGTAGTCGGCGATTTTTTTCGTTTTCCGCCGGAAAGTTTCCATCATTGTGTAGGCATGTGGACAACACCACCAGTAGATGTGCAAATATGTATTCATGCGCAGTTCATTTAGGAATTAATTGATGCCTACAAACCTTAATGTAGTTGAGTATGGCTTACGTTTTACCAAACTTCTTATGACCGGTTCCAAGTTACCCCATATTTTTTATTACCCGATTCAAATTACCCAAAACTGTTTATTGCCAGCTCCAAGATACCCCCAAAATATATATAGCAAAGGGATCACCAATATGGATTTCAATAGTTATTTAATTCACCCGTGATTGCATTCCCGTAAAAACTTTACGATATTTACTCATTTCTATTCAAGGACAGTGAAATAAAACTAATATCCAATTCATTTGCTTGATTCTACCTATATGAATTATTATCATGTATGACATTCATGATATGATACAAATTGTTCATACACTTTCAACATTTACGCACGATTACAGTGTTGCCAGGAACAACATGGATAAATCTCCCTACATAATAGTTAATACATAATTACCATACGTATGTAATTATCGTATTAATTACCGTATGTAATTAGCCTCCATGTAGAAAAGACTGTACACAAACGCAACGACAGCAGCTGCGACAGCCAGCATGATCCTTCTGCTCCTCCTGCTTGTCCTGCTGCAACCTCCTGCAGGTACGTCCTCCTGTCTGCTGCAGGTACGTCCTCCTGTCTGCTGCAGGTACGTCCTCCTGTCTGCTGCAGGTAGTATGGTCTGCTGCAGGTAGTACTGTCTGCTGCAGACAGGTCGTGGAGTTATTTAACTTGTTGGACTGAAAACAAGGGAAATTTTGTAACGTGCTAAGATTCAGAACCTGAAAGCAGTAGGGTTTCATAGAGATTTATCATAAATATATTATCTAACATCAGGAGATGATTATGAAATAGTTATGTGTATGTAACATTGTATGTTGATCTAGTAAAATTATGCTACGTAACATAACATGGTGATTGCATGTTGTGTTGAAATTTTCATCATAAATCTGGAAAAAATATAAATGAATTTATTCAGAAATATACGCCCACTTTCTTCACAAATGTATACTCGTACTAATGATAAATATCTACTTGCTCAGTCAGAACTAGAAGCCTGCACCCATCATAAATGTATAATCGTATTAAACACAACTAAATATCCGTATTATCAATGCCGTAATCCCCGTGTGACTTTTACTTGAATGCCACCATGTCAGCGGCCCAGCAGCCTGACCTCTACATCAAGCTGGACTACATCACCCAGATGACCAGTATCATGGTAAGGGGGGCCCAGGTGTGGCCCACCGACCCCCCCGATGCTGTGTGCATCGAACCCACCTCTGGGGGATCCGGGGAGTGCTTGGGGCTCAACGTTGAGGAAGAATTCCTCGAGTTCCTCATCACATTGACTGGGGTTGTCTACACGCTACAGGGTATTGCTTACAGCGAGGGTGGGACTGTGGTACAGGGAGCCGGCATCTGCGTCTACGTCCCGTGTGAGTCAGGGGCTGTATTGGTGTGCCGTGTGAGTCAGAGGCCGTGTTGGTGTGTCGTGTGAGTCAGAGGCCGTGTTGGTGTGTCGTGTGAGTCAGAGGCCGTGTTGGTGTGTCGTGTGAGTCAGGGACTGTATTGGTGTGCCGTGTGAGTCAGAGGCCGTGTTGGTGTGCCGTGTGAGTCAGAGGCCGTGTTGGTGTGCCGTGTGAGTCAGAGGCCGTGTTGGTGTGCCGTGTGAGTCAGAGGCCGTGTTGGTGTGTGTACTGTGCAGTGTACTTCATTGACCTGCATCACTTCGAGTGGTACAAAATAAAGGCACTGCTCTGCTGCGCTCCATGTGAT
This sequence comes from Trinorchestia longiramus, assembly GCA_006783055.1. Classification (NCBI taxonomy): domain Eukaryota; kingdom Metazoa; phylum Arthropoda; class Malacostraca; order Amphipoda; family Talitridae; genus Trinorchestia; species Trinorchestia longiramus. The sequence continues at coordinate 45,725 of VCRD01001575.1, read as the reverse complement.
TTATACCTGTTCATTCATTGAAACCCTAATCAAATACGTTGAACTTTACTGTAACGATTGAAAGAAAACTGATGTCGTCTTGTGAAAATGTGTAGTAAAACAAAATTTTAAGGTTTTATCAACATAGTCCTTGACTGAACAGGTATAGAAATATGAGAACATGTTACGGTCCTGCTTGTTTAGACGCTGCTGGCAGTGTGATCAGCCAATGAACAGCGTGTGTTTGCGTCGTGTTTCTCTCTTGGAAAAAGTGGTCAACAAAGGGTTCACTGAGTCGTGCCACTTCAGTAAATTTATGTCTATGCAGATGCACTTTGAGCAGTTCTGAAATGAATTTTATGAATGGTCTTGTATTCTTTATTGGTATCTATTATATTTCTGAAGTATAATTTGCCCCTCACCTGTACAGGGAACCTGCAAGCGGCCAGGACGCAGACAGGCTGGGCTGCTGTACAGTGGGACGACAGGGAAACTAACTTCATTGACTTGGTGAGCGATGAAAAGGATATGCTTTACATAGCATTGACAGGGATTAGAGATAGGGACCGCCTTATCCTTTAGGAATAAGGATTTCGTCACCCGATAAAAATAAGGAATTCTTTATCCTTTAGGGATAAGAGATGAAGATTGTCTCGTTCAATGGGGATAAGGAACACGAATAAGGATGACGGATAAGGATGAAGACGAATATCTTTCTTTAAAATTCTATGGAATGTAGACTTGGAGAGGTTGGTCTCATTGCGTCTGACAGAGGTTGTAGGATTTTCAGTAATCGCTCGCTGGACAATTGCGATGTTATTTTCGGTTCTTTGAATTATTTTCCTTGATGAGTTTCCTTTGTATCAGTTGCTGATACTTCCATGTTCATTGAATTTTCTAACTGTGCGATACACAGTCTTCTTATCGGGCGAGTTCCTTTCCGGGAATGTTTCATTAAATGCTCTTCTAACTTGTTCACATTTTTTTGTTGTTTCATATTCCAATACGATGAAAATTCTTTGCTCTTTAGTAAGCTGCATTTTAGGGGGTGTTCAAATGATGAAATTAATAAGCAAATAACTTCTCAGAGGGTTTAAATACTTGTTGGTATGTAGGATACATTTTTGTGAAATTATTTTTAACAGTAGGTATTGAGAAATGAAAAAGAACCCCAGTGTTCTTTTCCAAAATTTTCCTTTGAACAAATATTTTTTCTACTCCCTTCAGTAAATCGATTAGTGTGAAGTGGTTATTCAACCAATTTTCAAAAACTATAATTATTTGAAAAGAAAACAAGATTACTACATTGTGAAAAAAAGAAAATTGAAAAATGTTAATTTAAAGCGGAGCTATAATCAATTAAAAAGTCGGGGACATTTTTGTCGGACACCCTGTATAACGTTGAAAGTATAATGAATGAGCATAATTATTAGATTTTCTTCCTTTCGCACTAACTGATTTTAATCTACGTCAAACGCTCTACGCACCCACTGCTTGTATGGAAAAGTTGTATGCACCAGAGGGAGTATTAAACTCTGACTTACTCTACCACTCATCTACCAGGTAGAGGTAGAAGTAGATGACGTCAGTGCTAACATCAGCTCATACAACAACTGGGTTGGAGTCTACACTGACGACGCCACAGAAATTGTTCTCAACATGCACAATGTCATGGAGGACTTGACAAACACAAGTTTTGTGTTTGTTCTTCCAGACCCAGGTACGTACAAACAAGTGCTTATGAATAGCTGGTAGGAGGTAAACAATTGCGCTTTCCTGTACCATAATTTACCCCTTACCTTTACAATTAATTACACAATACCTATAGAACTAATTTTTCTTTACTTTACCCTCACAGTTATTTATGAGATCAAAATTCTTACTAAAATTGATGACACATATTAATATCCTTGTCTGCATTCACGTTCTTATTAAATATCTGATTTGAACGAAAATTGGGTAACCTGGACGCAGGAATACCATAATAACTTACACTTATCAAGCACTGGTACTTCTTAATGTACATTGTTCATGATTTATAAAAAGTTTTCAAAGCAATATATATTGAAAATACATCGAAATGTTTGTATAGCTTAGTCCATGAAGTCTCTATCATGGAATAAATTTATTAAAGAAGCAAATAGAAAGATTTGCGTGTGGAAATTGTTATAAAATAAGAATCAGATATGGACATTGTTATCTCATTGAAAACTCTTGTATGGGAGCACCATTAGTTGCATGACGCACATTGATTATCACGAGCTGCATCACAAGAGCATATTATCATAAGCGTTGCTTCAAGTCAGTGACGTCTAGTGTCTTTTTCCACCATCTGACGACGTCAACACAATCTCACAGGAAGTAATCCATGGAAATGATTTACTTTTGCTCGTTGCAGAGTTGTGAGGTCATTGAAACAGGACGTGCGATTGTCTTGAGGATTAAAATGTTAAAATAACTCAAGTTTACCCCTGCACAGCATCACACGTGCGTAGCTTGCCATGGCAGTGCAATGGCGACGTGTGGACGAGCACGTGCACGTCTGAGGAATGCTGCGTGCCTGCCACGAGCGACGTGTATTCCAACGTGCAGCCGGTGGACTACTCCATCTACTACCACACGTGCACCAGTAATTCTTCAGGTAACGTGTCTTTCTGTTCGCTTCTTCTGCCAGGTCCCTGGTTCGAAACCCCTCGCGGCTCTAAAATTTTCTCCTGCTTGTGACGTAGGGGACGACGAGACTAACTGACTGACTGACTGACTGACTGACTGACAGATTTAAACCACTTTCTCAACCCTGCAGCTCCTACCTCCGTGTCCCTGCGAGCCTTTACCTCAAGCTCCTGTAGCGCCCCTACGAGCCTCTACCTCAAGCTCCTGTAGCGCCCCTACGAGCCTCTACCTCAAGTCACAACACAGAGGACGGGAACAGTCGCTGGGAACAGCATCACTAGTCTGAAGATGTGAACATTAAAATTTTAAAACCCATTTAAATGCACTGTATACCTGATTGTGAATAAATTTTCCATTGTAAGCTACGTGCCTGTGCGACAAAACAGGAACTGAGCTTGTAACTGACGTGTCTGTTCCTTTACTAAATTAGTTGTCAACTCTTGTTGGACTTTAAAAAATATTTTCAAAAGTTAGTTTCAAAAATCATCAAATTTTCCGATCACAGTTCGGTGATAAAATTTCCAAATTAACAAGACAACTGCCTGATGCGTCCACATCCATCTTTCAGACTCAGAGTTGGTGGACTTAAGCCTGACAGTTGACATCACCACCTCCCACGGGAAGGTCTTCTTCAGGTACGCCGTAGGGCGCTGGACTAACGAAGAAGACGCCTCCTATGAGGACCTGTACAGCTCGTCATCCTGCTACCATCGCTCAGCTCTTCAGCTCCTCAAGTACCAGTGCGTCATGAACACATGGCGGGACCTGGCAACTTCTCTTCTGTCATAATAATAATTTCTAACATGTTCCGTTGGAAGGGTAGTCATTTTATGAAATTATGTTACTAGAAAAAGAAGAAACCTATTAGATCTGTCACTCCTCTGACTTTTTTAAAAAATTCAGACCTCGAAACAGTTTCACCTGCAAAGGAGTTCCCAAAAAGCTTATATTAGGGTAATATTTGTTGTATTAGGATGTTGTCAGATATTGTCTCACTAAACGTAGTGAAAGATCAAATACTCCACTACCTTACTCCTGGTGCCTGTGCGTGATTGATATCTAACTGAGCGGGAGGGGGGCAGCAACCCAAGAATGAACTAATCTACTGGTTCCTTTTACCACATTTTATTTTGTTTCATTTTATTTCAAGTAAATATCGAATCATCAATTCAATAAATTGTATCGTATTAATGAATACGATACAATTTAAAAATCAGTTAACTAAAAACTAACTCATTTACAGTAAGATGTATGCTAACTTATGATTTCAATGCCCATGAGTAGAAAATAATTTATTATAGAAACAAAAGCACCCATGGTCAGAAGGTACAGGAAAGGTTGCAGTTTGCACATAACTTATATCTTCAAGAAGGTCCAGAAAAAAAAAAAAACTAACACAACTTTATTTTTCCTTCTGAACGCAGATGTGAAGGCCGTGTAGATACATGCACTGTAAATCTTGCAATCATGACATACGCTGTGGACACTGAAGTCGTCCAAGAATGTACTCCAGCGCTCAGAGATCGATACCTACTCCATTATTCTTGTATGACTGGGGACAATATCATATGTCCAGAAGAAAGCGTCTTGTGGGACAAAACCTCCACGTGCTACTCGATCGTCAGCAGCTCCCCTCTCTCGTTTGTTGACGCCCGCCATGCTTGCCAACAACGAGGAGGTGACCTGCTATACGCCATAGCAGACGACGAAGATCAATTCCAATGGATCGCCAGTCAGTTTGGATTCTCGAATGAAGAAGAAATCTGGTCCATGGGATCGAATTCCGATTTTGACCGATCTCTTATCCTCAATGTACCAACAGAGATGATCACGCCATCCGTGTTTAACGCGAACGGATCTTTTCCTGATGTGTCAACTTCAACAGAACTGAGACTCGGTGTTTGTGCAAAACCAGGGGAGCTGAAATCTTCAACGACAGAGACTGAGAGCTTGGCCTGCAGCGGCGACGACGACGTGCGGGTTTGCGGCACCAACAGCACTTGTGAACCAAGAGAGGAAGCCTTGGGGGAGAAATCAACGCTTGTAGCTGGAGGAATTATGTGTTCCTGCCCCACCTCTTACTATGGGCCTTCCTGTGAATATTACGGTGAGATTTTACAGAGATGAAGTAATGCAAACTCTGCATGCCTTCGTGTGAAAGTTGTCTGGGAGTCTTAGAATGATTTAAACGTAATTCATACTAGTTAGGATAGGATCTTTTGAATTGAGGGCTTTTCTAAATTGCATCATAGACTGGTAACTCAGTATCACCTAAATTAAGGATTTTTTCATCTCGAATAATCTAGTGTAGTATCGCCTGAATTAATATTCTAACTATGAACACATTATTCTGTTTGAAAGCGCTGTGAAGTGCAAAACGAAGGCAGGGCAAATGAAAACTATAATAATTATTTCTCTCTCTTTGAGATCTTTGGTTCACCTTCTCCAATCCTATTTTGCCTTTTACCCTCCCCTGGTAAAATCCTCCTGGCGTTTACTGGTTTACTCTCACGTTTACTCAGCGTTTACTGGTTTACCCTAACGTTTACTCGGCGTTTACTGGTATACCCTAACGGTTATTCGGCGTTTACTGGTTTAACCTAATGTTTACTTGGCGTTTACTTTAACTCTCCCATGTTCAAATCCTACCGCCGTCCAGACTGCAGCGAGACGAAGACGACGCACTCCGTCTTCAACAAGACTGTGTCCAGCATCACACCTCTGGAGCTACACGCCCCTGACGGTTACCTCCTCGCCGTTGAGTTTGCGCAGATGGGCCACGGCGCCTGCGCAAGCCCCTCGCTGCTCTCCCTCTTACAGCTGAGGTTAGCAGGAATTTAGTTTAACGAACTTTAGTGATTTCAGATATAGTGTACAGGACGTTTACTGTCGTGAGTTTTTCGATTTTTAGGGACAACATTTTGGAATTAATGTATAATAGTAGCTCGTAGCAATTGTTTCTGTCCTTCTGTAGTGGCTCGTAGGGTGCTAGCTAAACTTTTTGATAATACATAATCAACCTTGTCTCCTGCGTCGCAAGCAGGAGATATCGAATTCTGCGACGAAACTGGAACCAAGGAATCGTTCCTTACAAGCAGATGCCGAGAACGCTCTCACACTCATGTACCCAACGTCAAGGCTTAAATGAAAGATAGAGATAATGGAGTCAGCGATGATAATGTTGCCTATATAGCCAACGCAAATATGCGTCGTGTATCTTTCCCTGTGTTCGCGTTACTCTATTGAACTTACGAATAGAAGAACACACTAAGTTTAATGAGTTGCATGAGTACATGTTGCAGGTGTAACGGACGGTCCTCCTGCCAGATCTCGGCAGCATCGCTTCGTCTCAGCGGACGCTCGACGTGCCATCGCATCGTCTCTGATATACACGTCTGGGGGAGGCTGTCCTTCGTCACAAGCTTCACGTGTAGTAATGACCTACAGGAAATCCAAGGTTATACTGGGTGTTTTTCCCTGACGCCTTCAGTTTCATTATCCCAAGAAGCAAAGGAATACTGCAATGAAAGAGGAGGAGATCTTTCCATATTCATCAACGATTATTCGCCCTGCTTGCTGGACTATTCTGACTCGTTCGACGTGCTCATGTTGCCTTACGAGGATCCTTATTATGAGTTCAATCTTCACGTTGATGATTACGCGTATTTGGAGACAATTGCTTGCGGTTCCAGCCTTCAAGTTCGTCCCACGAGAGGCTTGTGTCAGTTTCCAGTGACTCCGGTGTACCAAAGCAACAATACTTCCAATGCCACCTTCCACTTGGACGTAGGAGCGAACGGCGGGCGAAACTTGACAGTTCAATGGGGTTCATCGATTTTTGAAGTGCCTTTGAACGTGTGCATTATTACGAGGGGAATAAATGAACCTGAAATTTCTAGTACTTTATGCAAAACGCCTGATCTGTGTGACAGCAGTGTGACGTTTTACTCCGTCGTAACAGGAGTTCCTCATGACGTACAGGCCAGTCTGAACGGTGAACTGCTGTGGGAGTCCAGTCTTCTGATTCCAAGTAAGTTTGTGAAGTTCCGAGTAAGTAAGTTTGGGAATGGTAATATGAACATAATAATGGGAATAGTAATATGGGCATAGCTACATTTTCACTCGAGTAACTTTACTTCATTCCTCACTTCCCCCCTCACTTCACATTTCCAGGTTCCCTCAGCGTTGTCCCGTCCTCAACGACCTCAGCTCTCATCTTTTGGATGGAGTCTGTTTATGCTTCAGTTTTTGAGGTGAGTTGCGTTCACGTCGACCCAGTTTGTGCAGACACAACTGTTACGCCACGTGAACTACACCTGAGAGGTGTTTCTCAAGGTGGATTCTTTCAATGTGCGCGGAGTGGTCGCGACACAGATGTTGTCTTTTTCTATCATTTGAAATTTATAGGAATTTTAACCTGCACGTACAGTCCTGTCACGTACAGTCCTGTCACGTATAGTCCTGTCACGTATAGTCCTGTCACGTATAGTCCTGTCACGTATAGTCCTGTCACGTATAGTCCTGTCATGTATAGTCTTGTCACGTATAGTCCTGTCACGTGCAGTTCTTCAAGTACAGTCTGCATCATACAATGCCGAAAGCACGATGCTGTATCCCAGGTACAGTACAGATACATTGACCGATGTAATGATACACGTAACCAATCTACTGTCCGTATCCCAGATACAGTACGGAGAAAACACGTACGACAGCTCCAGCATCGCACGACATCAGGTCGACGTAGAAACTGACAGGTCGCTCGTACAGTTCACGGTGTCACTCACTGGTTATGAGTACGAAAACTTGCACGTGAATGCGACTGTAGCTCAGTATACTGCAGGTGAGGAGTGTACACTGCAGGTGAGGAGTGTACACTGCAGGTGAGGGGTGTACACTGCAGGTGAGGGGTGTACACTGCAGGTGAGGGGTGTACACTGCAGGT